>BSBK01004387.1:1680000-1777500 GCA_027943335.1 Chamaecyparis obtusa | reverse complement strand
ACCACCGATCACATCATTACATCAACCCTAAAACTTGATTTCAACCTTCTTTTACAAAATACCTTTTCCAAGTTAGCCTTTTCCCAAAATATATTTACCCACAAACATAAAAATCAAATCCTATCATGCCAAAATGCATTGGTCAACTCAATAAAGTCAATACAACATTAACCAAGTTGTAGATAAAATATTTACTAACTCTAAATTGACCGATTAGTTGATCTAGCCAAACTCACTTTGCCTGTCTCATGTTCTTATTGCTAGTGCACTTCAATCCTTAATAAATCAATGTACTCTTCAATCTAGCTGATGTGGTCATAGATGTATTTAAATACACCTCTGTAGATTGTAAGAATTTTTATATTTCTCTGATACCATGTAAGAATTTTCCTAAGGCAAAGAATGAAAATGCCAAGATCTAGAAGTTCAATTGACAAAACAAGAGAGAAATATATGATATGATCAATTGAATGATTCAATAAAGATAAAAAAATGAAATAGATACAAAATTAACTGAATTGAATACAAATTAAATGTGCTTGAATATAAAGGCAATGTGTGATAACCAGGAGAGATGAAAATGATAACCTATCAACTAGGAAAGGTGTAATCACATGTACACCAAAGGTGGATCATCCTCTTGTTGAAGACTGGACAAAATACAGAGTTCCTACAGCTCAGAGCACCTACGCCCATGCGTACGGATGAATTATGGTATGAGCCCTAGAAGTTAAGGTTGTTAGACTATACTTATGCTTAGTCTAAGAGTGCATAAGTAGATATGAAAAGATGTGAAAGTTACAGTCAGTTAAAGTTGCACAGTTAGTGTGTGCCACCAAAGAACAGAGCATAGAGCTGACAGTGACTATTTTGGTTTGCGATTGTAAATTAATGTTGTAGAGGCTATGTGCCCATTGTATTTAGGTTGCTGACATATGTACATGTATAATTGTAAGCATGCTTAAGCCAATTCATTTGGAAGCATTATTTGTAATTAGTTATAGGGCCGACCTAATTGTTTAATTGGTATGAGCACATAAATATAAGGTGCACCCATTGTATTCAGTATGGAAGTGGAAATAGAGTTGTGAGAAGAAGAGTAGAGGTATGAAAAGAGAGCATATGATGTATTAGAGATTTGAAAGAGGTCAAAGCATCAGCGCACCAAAGGAACTGATCTGACAAGCAGTGTCAAAACAACAGTTCATCAACAGATATAGTGTGTATCTGATCTCAGAAGGTTGTAGCCTTCATCATTGGAGCATTGAGCTCTAGGACAGTGAGTCCACTCCCCTAATAGGGATCATTGTAAAAGAATCCTAATAGGGTCTGACCCTTAACAAGGTCTACTGTACTTAAAGCATTGTAAAGCTACTCCTAACAGGGTAAAGGATCTTCTAACAAGGATCACAAAACACTAGTGTAGAATATTAGTGGGTATCAAGTCCCACCAGGGTTTTTACCTATTTGGGTTTCCCCGTAACCATATTGGTGTCATGTGTTGATTTCATGTTTCATGTTTATGTGAATATTTAATTTAGTACTTAAGCATTTATAATTTAGTATTCAGATTAAAGTGAAAAGTTAAAATACAGTGAACACTGATTCACCCCCCCTCTCAGTGTTCCCATTCCTAACAATTGGTATCAGAGCTCTGGTCCCCAACAAAGAAGTTTAACCACTTGAGGAGATGATGGAAAAAGAAGATTTGAAGAAGAATCTTGAAGTAGCTCTTGAAGACCTAGACAACTCAGAAAGAGAAATTGAAAAACTAAAAGAAAAAGTCAGTGATGCTCAATTACTTATCAAGAAACTAAGAAAGGATTTGAAGGGACGCTCTCATAGTCATCTTGAAGAAAAATTCAAGAAGTTGAATGAAGAAAATGCATCCTTAGTGAGTCAGCTTGAAGAACTTGATGACAAACTAATGAACAATCAAGATGTCTAAAATGAACAAGTCAAGGAGAACCTTCAATTGAATGAAGAGTTAAGGGAAGCAAATTTGGAAATCTTGGATCTAAAGAATTGCAAAGCAAGATTGGAGTCTGAATTGAAAGATGCAAAGAACCACATTGACAAATTACACACTAGTGCTAAATTGGTAGAATCATAGTTGTATGCAAGAAGAATCAAAGGAGACACTAGCTGTATTGGATATAACGAAGCACACAATCAGATTGATAAGACATGAGCAAGAAAGGAGACACAAAAGGAATCTACTGATACTGAGAAGACTGAAGATCAAACCAAAGATAATGGTAGTCCTCCTAAAAATGAGCACAAGCCTATTGAAAGCACCTATTTTGCATGTAACAAGCATGGAAACATTGCAAGGAACTATACAGAAGTAACACCTTTTAATGGTTATTGTTATACATGTAATAGATTTGGTCATAGAGAAACAAATTGCAAGACTAGTAAGAAGAACAGGATTCAACATGATCAAAGAAATCAGAATTAGACCAATGCAAGAAGTTCTCAGAATGTTACATGTCAGATATGTAACTATAATGGTCATACAACAAAACAATGTAGAATGGTGACTCATGTCAATGCGCTGAGGAATAATAGACCTCCAGTGATTTGTCACACTTGTAACAAGGTTGGACATATCTCAAAGTTTTGTAGATCAAGGACGCAAGGTTAGGAAAGCCCTAAAAAGGCCGAAGAACCAGTTTTGGATCCTGAAGCAGAAGTCAAGTTTGTGAAGGCATCAGAAGATGTGAGCATGATTTGGTCAGATGGAAAGAAAGAAAATGTTGATGGTAATGTATTGGATGCATCCCCAGTGGACGCACCCTCTACATCTGCATGAATGGCCCTCAGGGTCATAGGGGGAGCTAATTTATCTCTAGACCCCTACGTGGCTAGTATACTCATCCTCAGAGTATGTGCCTTTGGACTTAAGCTATTGGAGTGTATTTGAACCTTTGTGCAAGAGTGCACATGCTGATTGTTAGCAGAACTTGAGTTTGAAAATTTGAAGTGACAGCCTGGTTTACACGAGTTGCATTAATGGTGAATTTCTTACTTTAAGTACACATGTCATGCCCCTGACAGTTCCAGGCTTTACTTTTCTATATTATGTTATGTTATGTTAGATTTCTATGAGTTTGAACTTTGACTGCGCTCTTTTGAACTTTGTTATTTGGATTAAATATGTTTATCTCTGTAATTCTGCCAGACACTTAGAGAATTATGTCTATTTCTGTCACTTTATGAGTCTTTTTCTGATGACAGAATTGGCTTAGACTGAATTTTGAATATTGGTTTGATTATGAAATAAGGACAATTTAAATGGTTAGTCAATTGTCAGATTATTGGTTCATTATTATTATTATGGTTAATTGTATCTTAATGACTATAGACAGTATATAGAGAATTATTGTTATTTGATGTTAATCAAATTTTGAAATTCAAAATAAATAAATTTGAATATATGTATTTTTATGCATATAATTATGAGTGAATGTTTTAGTAAGTATGTGGTATTTCATTTACTAAAATTATATGAATTAACTAAGTTAGTATATCCTATTTTGTATGTTAGTAGGAGGTTAGTGTGATGAAGTGTTAGTTTTTTGGCATTGTCATGCGCTGTTATCTTAGATGTTTAAGTTAGTAAATGACTAATGTTATTAGCAAAGATATGTATTAATCTATTCCTAAGTCTTCTTATTATAAACTGGCTCAAAAAAATGACTTTCGGTAGGGTTTTAATGCACTATCATCGCATTGAGGTGTTAGTGGGGTTTAAGCTATTTTTCGGGTTGTGGAATTGTACTTGGATGGACATTTGGCATGAAATGTGTTGTGTTTACTACAAGAGATAAGTTTGCATTGAATGAAATTATCGATGGAAATTCATTGTTGTGTTTGATGACCGCCATTAGCTCTGGTGAGGAGTTGCATTTGGATTTTGACTCCATTTTTCACCATGTTATTCTGCGAGAGTTTGGGTAAACAGTTGGTTATGGACTTGTTTTTCTGTTGTATCTTACATGATAAGTGGCTTGGAATGGAAAGGGGTTTTCACAGAAAGATAAACCCTTCTGTTCATGGTCATTTAGGAAGTTGGGAGTTTCATACTGTTATCTCTACATTTTGGGCTCTCTTGCATGACATTTTGGCAGTTTGTGATAGTGGTTGAGTTTGGGATTCATTTGTGAAGCTCACCAGGCAGGGGCTAGCTTTGGCATTTCAGTTTTGGATACCTCCCCACATGAATACCAGGCAGGGGCATCTCTCACCTTATCCTCTATTTCTATTTTATGTTCTACAAATGAAAATTAATGGAATGTTGATTACCACTGGTTATTAGTCGATGAATGTGAGGTTTTGTGTTTGAATACTTTGTGAGTTTGGTCATGAATCGGTCTTTTTCTTTCTTGGATAGATTAAGAAGTCATTTTAGTTAGTAAATGTTGTGATTAGTGGAGAAAGTTGGAAATGAATGACTGTTCAGTAAGAGATTGGTATTAGTGTGGTATTTAACACATGTCTTTAATATGCTGTTTTCGAGCATAATGTGTTAAGGGGTTTTCTCTGAACTGAGTATGGATTTGACAATTTTTAAGTTAAGTTTGTGCTGTACTATGGGAATATAGTTATTGCAGATGAAATATGGTTATTTCCTAGTGTGTTTTGGTGTCGATGTATACTTTATCTTTGGTCAGTATAAAGGGAGTTAGTCGGGTTTGAGTATCGACATATTAATACAGTATGAAACCAGAATGAGTTTTTGTGTTAAAAACTTCTGTAACAGTGTTCTCACACTGTACCTGTTGTTAGGAACACTGTAGCAGCATAATGTATTCAGTTTGTAAAGTCTTGGTTATAAGGTGGAATCGGGTTTTCTACCACTGTCATTAACCGAAGTTGGTATCGATGTTTTCTTTTGAGTTGTATTGAGGAAATAGGGATTAGTGGTATTTCATAGTGTTTTTAGATACCTGTCGTATTTTGTGTTTACACTTGCAACATAAGTGTGGATTAAAGTATTTCTTTTGGGCGAACTCCTTTAGTTATCTGGTGTCGATGTTTTGTCAATGGGTGTTTGTCACTGTATGTATCAGTCAATAGAGGAATGTGGATATCTTTGGTTATGTCAAAACTTGATTTTGAGCTTTATGATTCTTCAGTAAATATCACCAGTGTGTAATGCAGTTGTTACGACATTAGGAAATGTTAAGGGATTTATAGGAAAGTCAATTACTATCTTGTTCAAACAGTAAGGAAAAACACTTTGGTATTTTGTTTAGAGGTAAAAGTTGGTTTTTATTATTATACTGTCATTATTTTATGTATTCGGTAGACTTAGTAGTATATTAAGGTAGATGTATTCTATGATAGAATCTGTGATGATTAGTATGGTTTTTTTTCTATTGCATATTTATGGACTTAAACCATTAATTACAAGTTTATGCAATTAGATATATAAATATATATACCTGCTGGGATATGTATATGTATACACAAGATGTGGTGTATACATGTACATACGCCAACATGTATATAATAGATGCTATGACTGTCATTCTGAACTATTAATTACAAGCTTATATAATTATATATTCATATATACATATACCTACTGGGATATGTATATGTATACACAGGTTGTGGTGTATACATGTACATACGCCAACATGTATATAAATGGTATAAACTTGTAATTAATAGAGCAGGATGTATGGCCAATTAGTTTAATAAATTGGTTATGGTAAGCTTGTATGTTGTTCAAAAGTGAAGGGTGTTGTGTTGATTCAGTTGATATATGATTATGTTAGTTCTCTTCTATTCAATGGAATCATGAAATTGATATGGACATTTTATTGTACATTTTCAGATTTAATGTTAAGTTAATGTGGAGATTATTTTGATTGGATTTGTGATGGAGAAAGAATTGTGATCTTTTCATCTTTTGAGAAACATCATGTTTATGAATGTATGTTAAGGAATATGGTAACATGGTTTTATAATGGATCTCTGATTGCTGTTTCAATTTTGTAAATTGATGCAATAGAAATGGAGTGTTAGTGAAATTGTGTAATGTAGTTCATTTCACTGCTTTCATTAATTGCTAGATCAAGTGTTTTTGAGATAATGCAAGTATGATCCATAGATTGGGGGCTGACACTAGTCTAGTACCTTGTGATGATAGAATTTCTATCAGTTGTGACTGACACTAGTCTATATCCTTATGGGAAAGAATTTCTGTCAGTTGTTTAATTAAGTGATAATTATAAATTCAAGGGTTATGGGTTTCAATTAACAAGATAAAACATTATGGTTTCATCAGACATAATGGATTTCTATGAGGTTTCCTTATGGATACATAGCGTAGGTCCTTATGTGGACACCCATGAACTATTGGATCATTACTTTGTCATTTTCTTTGCGAGTTTATATCTGTTAGAAAGAAATTAGTGCTTGATGATTTTGGTGTAAAAGAATGGAATTATGTTATTATGTATTCAATTACGTCTGTATTTAAATCTGCATAAATGTTATATTATACTGACTATTATGGTTGCAGATATTTGGAGATGATTCATTTTCTTTATCATGTGACTGAGCCCTGTTTGCTGTTTGCGTTTGTGTTTACTTTTGATTTTTAGGTTTTTAGATGGATAAATCAATGAATATGGGACACTGGATAGCAGTTGTTAAGTTTTATGGGAAACAGATCATTTCATGGTTATTAGTTGTCAGATCTATTCGTAGAATGTAATGGATTTGGAAAGAAGGAAATTTTGTTTTGAGACTAAGTCTTTGAATAAAGAGTATTCTTATTACTCTGATGTAATTCAGTTGATAACTATAAAGCTCTTAGAAGCAGTTGTTATGTTTATATGTTCAGTTTGTAATTTTAAGAAAAAAAATTATTACTATGGTTTTATGTGATTTTATTTATGGTTGTTTCTTCTTTAGTATCATCTTTTATCTTTAAGTATAGATGGGGTGTTACAACACAAAAAGATGTTTGTTTACTCATTGCATTCATACTTAGAGCAATTGGAGAGAAGATTAAGCCTTGGAAGTTGTTGTGAAGAGTTGGAGATTAAGTTATTAGTGATTGCGGTGAATTTGATCAGTTGCAAAAACCCTAGCTCGTTGCGCCAATTAAAAAACCATCAGAACATCTCAGAGATCATTTGGAAAGCAAATATCAAGTAAGTCATGGCCACTCCTATTGTTTTTGATGTTGTTGAGAAGAAGTGGTATGTTTTCAAGATGCACCCATTTAAATCAACCCTAGATGATTTAGAGGGAGCATTCTCCTGTACGCCGATGGGCATCATGCATGTAGAAGACATAAGGGCTTACATTTATTGTAAGAAGGAACCTATTAGACTAGATAGGTTAAGGGCACACATGGACACAATGTTAAAACCAGACAAAATGTTCATGGATGAATACACTAAATGGAATGATCACCCCATTGTTGAATATGCCATGACATATGAGTTCTATGAGGAAGAATGGATAAAGATATTGTTGAGCAGAATCTATGATGATTTGTTTTGGATTGGAGATGTACCAGTAAGAATCATAGGAGACTTGATTCATGAGATGACATGCCTTTCTAAGATAGGTGCCATCCTTCCTATGGGTAAGAATGTTAGGAAAATGGTGGAGCAAGTGTGTAAATCAAGAAGTGATAAGCATGACATGACCATTGAGCCTATAGAGCAGAAAAACATCAAGTTGATATCAATGATATTGGGTTATAGATTTCATCATACCAGTAGGGTGAATATTGTGTTTGCAGGCACTATTCTAGCAGCCATCCATCTTATGCAAGAAGATGGAGAGTTCAACTTGTGTGAGATCTTGCACGCATAGTTGATAGACAACATCAGGGCTATCAAACATGACAAGACTAAGGTATTCAAGTTTGGGTCTCTTATCATCTATATGTACCTTCATATAGTTGGTAAAGTGTCAGACTTGTATCTAGACAAGTCCATTCCTACCATGCCACATATATCAAACAAAGCATGCACTAAAAGCACACTTAGATATTTCATTACCTTGGAATTGAAGACCTTCAGAGAAAGGATGCAAATGAGGTACAAGATTCTTGAAAGTATTGTGGAGAAGTATAAAGATTCAATATGCTTCATGGTGGAGATTGGTACTACATGTATGGAAGCCGTGGAACCTAGAATGAAGTGGATTCATCCACTTGGGTATGAGGTTGAGGAACAAGTTATTGAATCCTATGCATAGGTACTGCTATCAGCTCCCAAAGATGACAATGAACCTAGGTGGGGAACCTATGAAGAAAAGACTAGAGAAGTTGATGCTAAGATGAACAGTGCTACAACAAAAAGAAAGGTTGCAAAGGTCACATCAGAGATCCTAAGAATACATGGTGTATCACAAGAAGACCTTGATAAAGCAAGGGATGAGATGATTTCCCTAGAATTGAAGAGCGCAACTAAAGAACAAGAAGATCCCAAGATGAAAAAGATAAAAATTGAGAAAGATGATAGTTAGAAGGATAAAGAGGACAATACTCCTTCTGTGCCCAAAGATACTCCTCCAGAGTATAAGCCTTTATTCAAGAGAAAGAAAGAAGCTAGCACCAGTCATCCATCCTCATGAGCATTAAGGAGCAAGAAAAACACTCAAGCACCTCCTCAGGCAGGGTGCAGACCTAGCCTCAAAGTTCTATATGAAAGAATTGTTGATGAGGGAAGGATTGATCAAATAGGGAAGTTCTATGAATCATATAGTGAGATTGATAAGTTTGAAATTCATGGTATGATTATCAAACATTTGATAAAGTTCAAGAAGATAGTTCTTGAATTGAAAATAGAAATACCAGATAATGTATGGGACATTCTAGAAAACCTTAAAAGACAAGATAATGAAGAAGACCTAAGGATTAGGGAAAAAGTGCTAGAAGACACTCTGCCTATATTTTCTAAAGAAGAAGTGAATCTAATATTGAATTTGGTGAAGCCACACCTTAGAACAAAGATGAGAACTCTTCACATTATGAACATAGATTATGAGTTGATAATAAAGGAAATAGAGAATGCCTTTGAGAAGGTGTTGTTGGAACAACAGATCAAACCACCTCCTGCGCCCATCACTCATGCACCCAGAAAGGAAGATAAAGTGGCTGAGCCCACCAATGTACCAATGACAGGTCCTCAGGACTCAGCGCCCATAATAGAAACTCAAACAGAAGTAGATCAGTCTGTGACTATGATAGAATCACCCAAAGACAACACCATTATCATAGATAATATGGAAATAAGCATGGAGGCTACTGATAAGGAGTTGGAAAAGTTTGAGGAAGCATTTGTTAGCACTGAGGAAGCATAAATCTTATGCAGCAATACCCCTCCCACTCAGCAAGAAGAAGTAATCATAGAAAACATTTTTGATGAGAAAGAAGAAGAAAAGAAAGGAGTAGAGGTAGAAAAAAAAGATGAATCTTTTGTTGATTTTCTCAAGGTGAAGCAAGAGGTGATGGATAGCACTCCCATCACTCCCCCCTTAGCATTGTTGTCAAGTTTGACACTAGACACTAGTAGTTTGGACTCTTGGAAGGAAGAAGACCTAATTAAGTTTAATGTCCTAGCTATGGAGAAGGCTAAGGAGAAACAAGTAACGAGAAATCCTCTCCTGGTAGAATCAGTAAATATTTTGAATAGTTTTCTACTAGAGGATAAGAAAATGGTAAATGCACATTTAGTTGATGATGTGAGCACAGTCATCTCTCAGTTCAAAGTAAAATTTTCAAGCCTAGAAGAATCTGTGACCATAGTGGTAGAGGAGAAATACTTAAAGAAGATACTCAATGAGCTTATGAGTAATTTTGCACTAGACTTAAAATCTCTTAAGTCTGGTCAGGCATCATTGAAGGAGTTTGTAGATCAAGGAAGGAAAGTCATTGTAGAATCCATGGATCAGGATAAGTTCACCGGTGCACATATGAAGAAGATCAAAGATGCAGAGGAAATGATTGAGAAGGTGAAGATTTTAGTACTAGACATAGCCACTGATGTAAACATGTGCAACAATGTCTATCAAGGTCAGTTGGACATAATTAAGAAGGCAGAGAAAGAAATGGAGAAGATAAGGTCTAGACATACTCAGTTGAGGAACGCTCTTGTGCCCTCATTAGACATTCTCAGTCAAAACATAAAGGAGATTGATGCGACCATGATAACCTATGATCAAGGTCTGAGCATAGAATTAGAGAAGATGGAGAAGCTTCAACATGCATTATGCGCCCATCTACAGATAGTCAATTCTTTGATAACCTTTTGGAAGAAGGAGATCCAGAAACTCAAGATTGCATATCCAAATGTTTTCCCTCAGTAAGTGTATGTAGATAAAGATTTTGATATACCTTTGTCATTAATGTCAAAGGGGGAGTTGTATAGAATATGGAGTATATAAGATGTATAGGGAGATATAAGTTTATGTGTATAAAGATGTATAGAAGACAAAATGCTTTGTGTAAAGGGACAATTAGAAACTTGGCCATATTCCTTTGTTGCCATCAATGACAAAGGGAGGAGATTGTTGGAAAGATGTCTATACTAAAGTATATGACTAGATATAGTGTTTTCATTATGGAAACAAAGTCATATAGCAGTTTGGAGTCAGCGCACTAAGTGTAAAGATCATAAATCAGTTAAGTGTTGAAGACTAGACAACATAAAGAGTTCCTGTAGCTCAGAGCACCAGAGCACCTGCGCCCATGCATACAGATGAATTATGGTATGTGCCCTAGAAGTTAAGGTTGTTAGACTATACTTATGCTTAGTCTAAGAGTGCATAAGTAGATATGAAAAGATGTGAAAGTTACAGTTAGTTGAAGTTGCACAACTAGTGTGTGCCAGCAGAGAATAGAGCATAGAGCCAACAGTGACTATTTTGGTTTGCGATTGTAAATTAATGTTGTAGAGGCTATGTGCCCATTGTATTTAGGTTTCCAACATATGTACATGTATAATTGTAAGCACACTTAAGCCAATTCATTTGGAAGTGTTATTTGTAATTAGTTATAGGGCCGACCTAATTGTATAATTGGTATGAATGCATAAATATAAGGTGCACCCATTGTATTCAGTATGGAAGTGGAAATAGAGTTGTGAGAAGTAGAGCAGAGGTATGAAAAGAGAGCATATGATGTATTAGAGCTTTGCAAGAGGTCAAAGCATCAACACACCAAAGGAACTGATCTAACAAGCAGTGTCACAACAACAGTTCACTAGTAGATATAGTGTGTATTTGATCTCAGAAGGTTGTAGCCTTCATCATTTGAGCATTGATCTCTAGGATAGTGAGTCCACTCCCCTAACAGGGATCATTGTAAAAGACTCCTAACAGGGTCTGACCCTTAACAAGGTCTACTATACTTAAAGCATTGTAAAGCTACTCCTAATAGGGTAAATGATCTTCTAACAAGGATCACAAAACACTAGTGTAAAATATTAGTGGGTATCAAGTCCCATCGGGGTTTTTACCTATTTGGGTTTCCCCGTAACCATATTGGTGTCATGTGTTGATTTCATGTTTCATGTTTATGTGGATGTTTAATTCAGTACTTAAGCATTTATAATTCAGTATTCAGATTAAAGTGAAAAGTTAAAATACAGTGAACACTGATTCACCCCCCCCCCTCTCAGTGTTCCCATTCCTAACACCTCCATTGTACAATAAGGTATGTGTAACATGTAAAATAATGAGATGATGATAATGTGATAAGAGCAATAAAGGTGGATCACACAACTAAAGTGGAAATTCTCATACACCATGTGATAAAATGAAATACAAAATACTAGCTGTGTTAGTGACAACTAATATGAAAATGCATTATCCTAAGTAAACTTAAGTAAAGTGTAATTAGTGAATACTTAATTACACCAACACCCCCCTTATGTGCAACTTAGGGGAATTAACTTAAGGTCACAAGGTTAAATGAGAATGCAAGATGGGTCTCAACTACTAGGCCATGTTAGGTACCCATGTACAATATGTAAATGCAATGCAATGCAAACTCTCTTAAAGAGGAGAAGGAGGGAAAACCTCATGGGAAAAAACCTCCCCCAAAAAGAGAGATTAAAAACAAGATGCATGGATGGAGTTGAAACCAATACCCCCCATAACAAAATACATCATGCATATACAAGCAAGAATCCCTCAAATGGAAGGAAACAAGGATACATGATATCCCTCCAATAATGAATGATCTCCTCCAAGAGGAGGGTGAGTTCTTGAAGGAAAAACATAGTCCAATACCTACAAAAAAACATTTCTTCCCTTGGAAATAAGTTACACTAAGTATAGAGGCAAGAAGGCTTCCTATTATGGATAGGAAGAAGGAAGGTGAATCCAAATGTAGTATGAGGTCTCTGGATTATTCTCATGTGTCACCATGTCCTTGGTCAATGAAGATGCCACAAACCAATCAGGATCAAGCCCAATAGAAGGTGACAAATAAGGGACCAATGATAACTAAACCATATAATAATTTGGATCAAAATCAAAAGAAAGGACACCTCCTCAAATAAATAAGTAGGAAGAGAAGTAAGGAATCCCCCTTTCAATGTAGAATGTACACCCATGATGCTCCATGATCAATGTAGAAGTTGCACCAAGAAAATTGAATAATGTTCTTCCCTTTAGGAAGAAATGGTGCCATAGGTGTATGTATGAAGCCTCCTCCCCAATCTATAGGAAGAATCCTCAAAATGTATGATGTCTCAAGAAATTGAATAGGAATCTCCAACACATGAGTTTGATCAACCTGAACCATGCAATGTGAAATCTCAAGTGAAGTTTGAGACTCATGAAAACCAATCTCCAAAGACTCAAATTTATTCTTTGATGTTAAAGAGACCTCCAAATGTTGTATCAAAGGAACCACAATCATGTCAAACTTGAAAGAAGGATTAAGTGGAGAATGAACATGAGGGTGAGAGTGTTCCCTCACAAAAAATGAAGAAGGATCATCCTCATCAAATAAAAGATGAATGTAATCAATGGTGTCTCGCAAATCCTCAATATAAGATTCCACAAAAAAACCTGCAATGTCTGTCAAGTAGTCATCCCATGGAACTATAAATGGAAGACAAGGAATATTCTACTACACAAAATCACAAGAAATATCCTATTGTACTGAATCATAAGAAACTATGGATTTAGGAAGGAAAGCATCATTAGGAGAAATGGTATATGTGATTTCAATAGGAGAAGAAAGAGATGCAACTGGAGGTTCTAGACCTTTTGGGAGTGGAGGAACATGAGGATCTCCATACATTTCCTAAACAATAGTCCAAAGATCAGGAATAGTCTTTTTTTTAATCTTTGTATTCATCAATAGAATCCATAACATCCATATTTGGATATTCTAATAGATAACATTGAGAACTTTTGAGTAAGAGTCCCAATCGAAAGAAGGGATTTTAGGTCTATAGTCATACAAATAGGGAAATAGGTTATGCTCACTAAAATGAGAAAGAGCCAAATCACTTCATTTCTTATAGTTTCCTCTTGCCAACCTAATTAAACCATCCATGATGCACTTCTCATGTGAAACAATGAGATCATGAAATCAATGCACCCCCCAAAATGCAATGAATCAAAGGACCCCCTCAAAATAGATGATTTTGGTACTTTATATATAGTGCATATACAATTTCCACTTGCAAAAATAGTCCAAAGTGGACTTTTGATTTTGATGATTACAATAAAAAATATGAAGCTATAGTAGACTCAAATAAATAAGACACAAGACCACTCAAGGATCCAACAAATTACAAGTGCCAAATATAGGCCAAAATAGACCGAATGCTGAAAGTACAATATCCACTTAGAATTTTTCCAAACTAATACCAGATCTAGAAAGTAGACAAAAAATCATGCACTTAAAAAAAAATAGCACCTGAAAATGTGTCCATATGAGCCTGAACGAAGCCTTTAAAGTTGTAAAAATTAAGATTTACAATTTTCAGAAAACATGAGGAAAAAAGATCAGAAACCACCTGCACCATTGTGTAGATCGTAAAATTCTACCCCAAAACAAAAAAAATTCTTGAAAAAAGGAGTCCGGATGACTGAGATATTGCTATTTGAAAATTGCTTTTGAAATTATTATTTTTTGAATCATCGTCGCCTCACCTCCAAAATTCAAGTGGCTATAGATTTGGCTTCAGATGTCCATTTTGGATGAAATAAAATTCAATTTAGGGGTTTTTAGAGCTCCTGCATGTGATGCCAACCTCTAATTTGTACCAACAAGCCTCAATTTTGACCTGCAACAAAGTTCTCTCTATATAGGCTAGATAATGACACTCCTATGGATCTGATACCATGTAAGTATTTGCCTAAGGAAAAGAATGAAAATACCAAGATCTAGAATCTCAATTGATAGTACAAGAGAGACAAATATGATACAATCAATTGAATGATTCAATAATGATCAATAATGAAATAGATACAAAATTAATTGAATTGAAAACAAAGTAGATGTGCCTGAATATAAAGGCAATGCATGATAGCTAGGAGAGATGCAAATGATAACCTCTCAACTAGGAAAGGTGTAATCACATGTCTACCAAAAGTGGATCATCCTCCATTGTACAAAAAAGTATGTGCAACATGTGAAACAATGAGAGGATGATAATGTGATAAGAGCACTAAAGGTGGATCTCACACATAAAGTGGAAATTATCCTACACTATGTGCTAAAATAAAATACAAACTCTTAGGCGTCTCAATGATAACTAATATGAAAATGCATTATCCTAAGTAAACTTAAGTAAAATGTAATTAGTGAATACTTAATTACACCAACATAGATGATATCTTCCCAACCCTATATCTTAAATCAACTCTAACTCCAAATCAAGTCGCATGTGCCTTACATACTTTCTTGTTTCCAGTTGAATGAACACTTAGTTGATTCTTTAATTTAATCTTTCAACACCATTAGTAAAACTGATCTCATTCCTTTAATATATCATATTTCCAGAAATGGCAACACTACAATACAATCATATGATCAAGACCCAGATCACCTTCATTAAAATTCCAACATTCTATTTGTCACAAGGTGGGACATACACTAATGTATGTAGGATTAGATCTAGTAATTTTGCTAGATATTGTTACAATTGTAACAAGTATGGTCATAGAGCTAATGAATGCAGGACAAGAGTGAAAAATTATAGGTCATATGTGAACTAGAAAATTTCTTATCAGAATGAGAACCTATAGAATGTTACATGCTCACATTGTCATAATCATGGTCACATGCCCATTAACTATAGAATGATGAATAATAGAGGTGATGCATTACCTTGAAGAGAAACTAGAATGACATGTTTTCATTGTCACAATATTGGACATATTGAAAGGTTTTACAAGTCAAGAAGCAACATAGAAAATCAATCGATTAAGCAGTCAAATAATCAAAAGGGAAAAAAGTTACAATAGTGGAAGAGACCATAAGGTAGATGAATCAAACTTGGATAAAAAAGAGTGATAGTAAACCATCAAAAGGATCCACATCTTCATTATGTGTGGATAAATCATCAACTAACTAAGCCCATATTTTGGTTTAGGAGAAGAAAACATTGTTAGATTTATTTTCAGACCCCCTAGAAGTATGTGCGGTAAGTTTTATTTGCATATTTAGATGCATAATGATGTTTTGAAAGTATGATTGGAAGTTTTTTTGATTAACATAAGGTTTCATAGTATCGCAAGCAAGATTTTTTAAGTGAACAATCTATGGTTATGTTCAACCAGTGAACATTTAATGCTAGTGTGTGAGGGAAGATAAAAGGTTTCTTAGGTATCATTTTATAAATTTGGCATTTGTAGAGTAGTAATAGAGTGATAGAAGTGATAGTTGATAATTTATTAGTAATCAAGGTGATAAGTAGGCATGTTTACAATGATCTTGTGGAAAGAAACAAATAGTGTTCAAGAACAACTCAAGTAGCGGAAGTGTGAAAGGTATTTGTCCAAATTTCTAATCTAAATCTATTATTTTCAAGATGGATATGCATGTAGTAGTTGATCTTACTAAGAGGTCTAGGTCAAACCCATTTCAACCTATTTCCAGAGAAGAACAAAAAGTTATTGGTTACAATCTTCTAGATTCAGAAATCTGGTTATTCTAGGACTCAGTCAGTTAGAAAATCAGCCTCGAAATACCTTCAGGTGTACACATTCATACTTCCATCTCTTCCATCATAGATCAGATTCTCCTTTTCATATCATTTATGATTCCTTCTCATAGGGAAAGGAAGACCAATCCAAAACCCTATATTGTGAAGATCATTAATTGGCACCCTGTCTTGTGCCTTTTTTTACAAGGTTTTGGATCTTCCTATAGTAACCTATAATTTGATGAGTGATATATCCTAGCATTTCTCACCATTTATATGATACATTTTGGTGAAATCAACTTCATACATCTACATTTTGATTTTGGTGTTAGATTCCCTTTCTATGCATTTAAATATCTATATCTATTTTGTATGCATTTCATTTACATCTTAGATCTTCTTTTCATTTTTTCATTCTTAGTCACTTAGATATAATATAGCTACAATAATTGCATTCTTACATTTCATGTTTACATATTTATTTAGTGAAAAATACAAAAAACAAAAATTCATTCCATGTATGTTTTCCTTTGATCACTTTATCCTTCTCCTAAAGATCCCCCTCTCCATGAGGCCTTATCGATGCAAGAAGATGTTCTTAACCCTTCTTTCAATAACCTCTCTCTTTCAAGAGAAGTGTTGAAGATTGATGTTAACTCTTCTCTTGATATGTGCTTCCCCCATGAGCATACCTTGCAAAATTCCCTTTGTAACACCTTGCCTTCTAGGAATGAAGCTTTGTTGAGTTATAATTGTACTTCTCCTAAAGTTTGCAGTTATCTCACTATTTGGGATGAACCACTAGATGATAATGTTGACTAATCTCTCCCTCATAAAACAACCTTGGTACAAGAAGATGATATAATGGTTGATATTTGTTCCACTTCCTCTAAAGATAGGACATTCATGCTTGATGTTTCCCCTTCTCCTAAAATATACCCTCTTTATGAGGATATTTTAGAAAAAAAGGAAGACATTATAAATAATTCTCTTAATATCACCTTTCCTTAATTTGACACTCCTTGTAGTGATGAAGTATTAATGGATGTCCTTAGTTTCTATTCTAAATATTGCCCTAGATTCATGAAGATACCTTATGAAAGGAGGATAATATCATTCCTAACTTCCTTAATGCTCTCCCTTATAATGATGAAATCATGAAAAATCAAGTGCTTGATAAAGTCAATATTATTATTCATACACAACCTACGGTAGTCAAGAAGACTATGATAAATCTCAAAGGATATCCTCAATCAACTCCCTGTCAAACTCTTAATAGACCTATCATAATTGTTAAAGGTTATCCTCAATCTACTCCTCAATATTTCACTACACCTACAATTATGGTTGAAGGATATAATCCTCAAAGTTCTTTTTAAACTCCAAACAAGCCCATTATAATTGTTAAAGGAAAACCTAGAAGCCCTTTGGAGGTTTTTAAGTATTATCATGTGGTGGATCACACCTATCTCACAAGAAATAATCTTGAACATTCTAATCCAGTTGTTCCTACTTCTCTCCCACTTTCTCAACCTATGCTTCATCCTCCACCCCATCTTCCTCAAAATATTGGAAAGGAAAATTATTTGGTAGAACAATTACATAATACCCATTCAAAGATTTCCCTTTGGAAATTTCTTCAAACTTCTCCTACTTATCATGAAGCCTTGCAAAGAGCTTTAACCAATCTTCCAAATCCACCACCTAATCAAGGTAAAATCAATTCCTTTTTTGAATGCATGCATGCTACTCTTGTCCCACCTCAAATTATGTTTACTCAAGATTATTTACCTCCTAAAGAAGTTCAATATCAACATGATACCTTAATGGTAGTTGTCCTTATCAATGGTAATCTCATTTGTAGGACCTTAATTGATAATGGGTCTGGGATAAATTGATGCAGTCAAGGATGGAGGATCTAATTAAGGACTGTCAAAACTTGTAGCCAAACACCAACAAAGAAGAATAACACAACACCAAACAAGATCTCAAAGAAAAAAATATCTTTATTCATCAACCAACTAATTACATGAAATGTGCTAGGCTAAAAGGCCTTCTCGGTTACAACCAATTACAATGCAAGAAATAGTTCTGCAAGATCACATAGGATCTAATACACCTTCAGCTAGTTCAGTCCTGATGCAATCAGTAATTGATGGAGCCCTAAGGTAGATCTACACTTGTACTCGCAACCTTCCAAGAAATCTCCTTGTCTCCAAGTCTCAACCACTAGCTTTGCTATCACCAACTATCAGATAGCAATCTGATATGCAAGATCATGCAAGATCTTTTCCACAACTTCATGAAATCTAGCTAGCCCATGTCTGCAACACAAAAAGACACTAGTAGGCACTCCAAGAAGAATTTGAACTTGTACCCACAGGTCACCAAGCAATCTTCTGCTACCTAAGCTTGCAAGCTACTAACTCTGCTAGATCTAATCTAACTCTAGATCTCTGCTTCTCAAAAACTCATGCTTTCATAGATCCACTACCATTTTATACTCCTAAAAAAATACCCAAACATCTTAAATACTAATTTCCAGCCACAAGTCAGATTTACAAGAAATTAAATTCCAAAAGCTAGTCGGCTCCCAAAAGATACAAATATTAAATGCCAAACATCATTCAACTCACAAATAACCTCACAAATATCTAATTCACCAAGTCGGCCTCTAGATCCACATAGAAGAATGCAACATGCCAAATCTAGGTCCCCACACATCCAATGGTCAATCCATAACTCAAGGAACATGACCTAGATTAAATGCACTAATCAGCCAAGCTGAATCTCCAAGAACATCCATCCGTAAGCTGAACTACCGAGCGTCAGGAAATATACTGAGAAACCATACCAACTAAGCTCCTCAAGCATTATTGAGCACCATAAATTCTGAGTCTCCTTCAATGACCGAGCTCCCTTCAGTGACTGAGTCCTCCAGCGACCGAGTCACTTTAGCAACTGAGCAACAAACATAATCACCAAGACCCCATCAGTAACCAAGGATCGAGCAACAAAACACCAAGTCACTGAGTGACCAACATCAACTGAGATCCACCAAAACTTCCAACTGAGAATATCCACCAAGATCACTGAGCTCCATCAGTGAAGAAAATCAAACTTTGACCGAGAGCTGTTACCCAAATAATTGAGTAAAAGACTTTCTTTATCAAGCTTATCTACCTCCTTCACCGAGCATAATAAAATCACAAGGAATTAGATAGGAAGCTAGGATGCCACTGTATTAGACTCTTAGGGTACAAAGAAAAGTGTGTCCCACACTTTGTCACCAAAAGGAACATCTGAAAAACACCCACTCCACTTCATCTTCACCAAAGGTTTCCACTCCATCACAGGAAAGAGAACCAATTTGCAACTCAACCAATCAGCATGTCCAACATCTTGAATAAATCAAACCATCAACCCATCACAAAGGATCAAGGAAGAATCCCATCTCAGAATCTCATCACAAGACTTATCACTATCAACTAGCAACTCAAGTCCACAATTAGCAAACAATCTCTACACCTCAACACTGAACAAAGGCAATTTGAAAACACCATCATCAAAAAGGTGTTTAGCAATAGGTAACTTCTCATCAAAAACAACCTAATCAAGAACAACCATATGCTCTAAAATTTCCATGTCAGGCACAATTGACTGAACATGAAAACCAATCTCCTCACCATCTTCAACAAGGTCAACAACATCATCGGTAATCACTGGTAACTCAACAAAAAACACAAGTTGCTCTGCGGGTTTGATGTCAGACTCCACCAACTGAACATCAAAACCAATTTCACATGCTTTCACATGGCTTCTCTCTCAGACCAGTCTTCTAATAGGCCAGACAACTTTCCTCTAGATCGGCATGCTCCAACTCTGGTAAGCTCTACAAAGATCATCAACACTTTCCTTTGTAAGGTTCTTAACTCGGTTCAACAATTTCGCTTCCAATCGAGAAAACCTTTTAGAAATATTCATCTCCACCACATCACAAAGATCTACAATCGCACCAGGGTTCAATCCTCTTAGAGACATCTCCAAAGAAATTTGAAAACCATTTGCAACAAACCCAACACCAACCACCTTGTGATAAACTCCAAGTTGTATGCAAGTTAGATCGCAACCCGCCACCTTGAGATTTCACAAGTTCAGTGCCATGAATCTACAACTCAGATTGCACACAATCTCTTCACCAACAAGATCAACTTTACAAGAGCCACCTTGCTAGGTCAACCTTCTGCTCCAACAAGATCAACTCTCTCGCTCTAATACCACCTGATGTAGTCAAGGATGGAGGATCTAATTAAGGACTATCCAAACTTGCAGCCAAACACCAATAGAGTGGAATAACACAACACCAAACAAGATCTCAAAGAAACATATATCTTTATTCATCAGCTAACTAATTACATGCAATGTGCCGAGCTGTAAGGCCTTCCCGATTACAGCCAATTAAAATGCAATAAATAGTTATGCAAGATCACATAGGATCTGATACACCTTTAGCTAGTTTAATCCTGATGCAATCAATAACTGATGGAACCCTAAGGTATATCTACATTTGTACTCACAACCTTCCAAGCAATCTCCTTGTCTCCAAGTCTCAACCACTAGCTTTGCTATCACCAACTATCAGATAGCAATTTGATCTGCAAGATCATGGAAGATCTTTTCCACAACTTCACCAACTCTAGCTAGCCTAGATCTACAACACAATAGGACACTGGTAGGCACTCCAAGAAGAACCTGAACTTGTACTCGTAGGTCACCAAGCAATCTTCTGCTACCTAAGCTTGCAAGCTACTAATCTGCTAGATCTAATCTAACTCTAGATCTCTTCTTCTTAACAACTCATGCTTTCATAGATCCACTACCATCTGCTACTCCTAAAAAACTACTCAAACATCTTCTTAAATACTAATTGCCAACCACAAGTCAACTTTACAAATAATTAAATCCCAAAAGCCAGCCAGCTCCCAAAAGATACAAATATTAAATGCCAAATGTCAGTCGACTCATAAAAAACCTCACAAATATCTAATTCACCAAGTGGGCCTCTAGATCCACATAGAAGAATGCAACACACTAGGTCTAGGTCCCCACACATCCAACAATCAATCCATAACTTGAGGAATGTGACCCAGATTAAATGCACCAGTTGGCCAAGCTGAATCTCTAAGAACATCCGTTGGTAAGCCAAACTACCAAGCGTTAGGAAATATACCAAGAAACCATACCAAATGAGCTCCTCAAGCATTACCAAGCACCAGAAATGCTTAGTCTCCTTCAATGACCGAGCTCCCTTTAGTGACCGATTCCTCCAGTGATCGAGCCACTTTAGCAACCGAGCAATAGACATAAACACTGTGACCCAGTCGGTAACCGAGCATTGAGAAACAAAACACCAAGTCACCGAGTGACCAGTATCAACTAAGATCACCAGAACTTCCAACTGAGAATCTCCACCAAGATCACTAAGCTCCTTTGATGAAGCAAAACAAACTTTGGTCGAGAGATGTTACCCAAATAATTGAGTAAAAGCCTATCTTTACCGAGCTTATCCACCTCCTTCGCCAAGCGCCAGAAAATCACAAGTAACTAGACAAGAAGCCAGGATGCCACTGCATCATAAATGTTTGTAGTATGGACATGTTGAAAGAGATGAAAGCTGATATTTAAACCATTAAACCTGATAACATTCCTATTCATGGCTTTGATAACATTTCTAATAAAATATTAGGAATCATAACTTTATCTATTAAAGTAGGTCCGATTATTCTAGATAATCCTATTCATGTGATGCCTAGACCTCTTAATTATAACCTTCTTTTGGGAAGACCTTGGTTACACACCATGCATGTTGTTCCTTCAATTCTTCATCAAAAGTAAAGTTTATCTACAATGGTTTTATGTACACTTAAGGGAGATGATAGATTGAATAGTTGTTTGAATAATGAATTAAGCAATACCCCTATGTCTATTGAATAAAAATAAGAAAACAATCTAATGATGATCCTCCTTCTACTAGTGTCCTTTTGGATGAGGATTGGGGATCCTTAGATTTCACACCAACGTGTATTGGAGAGTAAAAAGTTTTAGATCTTCAATTTATTAAATCTAAACCTGACAAAGAATCCAAACCAACATCTCTTTCTGATGAAGTTAGTAACAATTTTGTCACTACTTCCAATTCTAAAAAATATCTAGAAACTATCAAACCTGATTGTGATGACATAGTGACTAATGAGGCTCCATTAACTCTTTCTGATATGGCTTCTTGTTATGGCCCCAGTTATCATTTATTAGCGAAACATGAATTCAATGGGAATGGATTTGGTAAACATGAACACAGAATTTGAATCCCCTTAGTAAACTAGGGACATGATAATTCTTATGGACTAGGATTTAATTATTATAATCAGCCACAAATAATTACTATTAACACCATCATCAATAACACTTCCAAACATGATTCAAGATGCATAAAACAAAGTGTTAAGAATAGTGAGAATCCTATTGAAGCATTCGGTTTTGCATCTCTCTTTTTTTGTCCACATCGTCTCCTTCATCATCTAACATTTCTCCTCCATTTACTTTTAATCAAGAAACACTTTTTCCTAAACTTCTTTGTGCTAAGGTGATTACTAGTGTGAAAAAATGGGGGTATAAGTGGCAATTTGATGCAAGGGTAGGGAGCAAAAGGGGCCAAACAATGGCACACTCTAATGATCCAAGCCTGCTCAACACATGCAGAAGCAAAAAAATACAACAGTGAGAGAGAGAATGCATGATCTTTCATATATTTCATCATATAGAACCATACATGCCAAAATGTAAGGCCTTCCCGGTTAGGCCCAAATATTACAATGAAATAAAGAAGTCCTCAAACATGCAAGGATCTATCAAAATTTCTAACTCTATCTTCTACCAACTCCTATGCCAAAAATCCTCTCTCAAAACTGCCTTAAACTCTAAACCAACTACTACATTTATACAAGAAGCTACCAAACTGAGTCGGCTTTTAGCTCTACAATCAATGAAAGGAATGGTCAGATATGGGATCACATGCTTCCCAATGATGGCTTCCAAAATTAAATCCACGATCCAATATAAATGCACAAGTCGGCCACAATAGAAACTAAAACTAAACCCATCAGTGAGCAAGATAACCGAGCAGCAGATAGGCAATGCCAAGTGCCAGTGAAGAAACCGACCACCCAGGAGATAACCGACCACACTCGGTAACCAAAGGAAACTGACCAACTTAGTCAAAGCAGGAACTGAGCAACATAGAAAAACTCCAAATTGTTTTTGGTGACACAGGATTGCCAAGGACCCGAGATGCTCCTGCATCAAACACCTGGGGTTATTTTGAAATGATTCTCCAAATCATTTGGTAGGTTTGGTTTGAGTTGCATCCAACTTAGACTTTGAAATCCAAGAACTATCTTCCATCGGTCTATTCTTCCATTTTACTAGATATTCCATATATTGTTTTCCTCTTGTACTCTTGCCAACTCTTTCCTTCAAAATCTATTCAATTTCATCATTCTGCTTCTTAGGATATTCTATTGGTACTGCCACTTCTTCATCGGGTTCATGATACTCATATAAATCAGTAATGTTGAAAATAGGTGATATGTCCATGTCATCAGGTAACTCAATTTCATATGCATTTCCACTGTTAAATTTCTTCAAAATCTTGCAAGGTCCAAACTTCTTCATCTTCAGCTTCCCATAAGTTCCAACGTGAAATCGACCTTTCTTCAAATGAACCATCACTTCATCACCAACATCAAAATTTTTATGTCTTCTAGATCTATCAGCTCTGTCTTTGTATTTTTGATTACTATCTTCTAGCTTCAGCTTCACATCTTCATGCAATGTCTTCATGTACTCAGCAAATTCTAATCCTTTAGCACTTTTCTTATTCTCATCAGCAATTTCTCTCAAATAAGACATTCCTCTTTGTTGTGTGCCATTCACAATCTCAAATGGTGTCTTTCCATTACTCCTATTCATTGAATTATTGTATGCAAACTCTAGTTGTGCCAACATAGAATCCCAATTACTCAGTGTGTCTCCAACTAAACATCTCAAAGATTTCCCAAACTTCTATTCACAACTTCAGTCTGTCCATATTTCCTTCTAGCATCATTCAAATTTTCACTAAAGAAAGAAACAGGTTTACCTTCTTGACTCAACACAGCTCCAATTTCACTTCCACTTGCATCACATTCCACTTGAAATACCTTACTGAAATTAGGTAATGCCAAAATAGGTAATTCAACAACCTTCTGCTTTAGAGTCTCAAAACTTTTGTCCACTCCATGTGTCCACTTGAATTCCCTTTTGTCACTAGTACATTTGAGGTCAAATTTCAACGGCCATTTGTCAGATTTGCAATGCCCATTTGTCAATATTTTGACATATGTGTCCGTCACCATTTTTACGTTGAAAATTGTGATGGAAGAGGTCATCATCAATTTTTCGACACCACATTCCATCAGAAACTTGCACATGAATACCAACTTTGTTATGACATTTTCTACGGTCCATCTATCAAAAATCTGACAAGAAGACCTATCAGAAATATAACATGGCTATTAGAATTACCTGTCAAAAAGAATTACTTTATGACATTATAACTGTTGGAATAGCAACAGATTAGTAGCCAACGTCTGACAGATAAACCCATCGGTGCTATAGCATTACTATCACTAATTTCTATCGAAAACTACATATCTCTGATATTGGCACTGTCAGAAGAGCGACGACGTGGCAGTATATTTTTGACAAGTAGGCCTGTTGGAGATATAACATTCTTGTCACAGTAATTGTCAAAAAGGAACTGTTCTGACATTTGATTTGTCAGAGAGGTGATAGGTGGTATAGCACTACCATCGGAATAAACTCTAAATTGTCAAAAAAGCGATGGATATGTATGTTAAAAATAAGAAAGCTCAAGAGACTGTCATAGGTTGTCTCTTTCTTCGGTCTATATTATTGAAAGAATGTTTTACCTTTCATTAGCTCATTAAATCTGAGGATTTGAAAGAATTTAATAGAATATTTTCATGACAACGTATATTATTTAAGTTGACGTTGCATGAATTTATCTACTTCATGCACTTGTAGACTATGAGGACGGTGATAAAGAAGCATCTCCTCCAATGGCCTACATTACTCAAGCCATGGGAGGGGATGCTTCTTTATGGCCATCCTCATAGTATACAAGTGTGCGAAGTATATAAATTTGTTAGTGTCAAACTTAAATAATGTATGTTATACATGAAAATATTCTATTAAATTCTTTCAAATCCCCGAATTTGATGAGCTAATGAAAGGTACATTTTTTTGTCAATAATATAGACTGAAGCAAGAGACTAACTATGATGGTCTCTTGAGCTATGTTATCTTTAGTCCTAGCTACTGGGTAAGGCCTGGAAGACTTATACCTATCGATCATTGAGAATAATCACTGCCTTGCATTTATGTACACTGCACAGTATCCAATATAATTGATCCCAGTCTCGCAAAAACATTTTACACTTGTGAATCTCATCAATACTGGAGGCCTAAAGTAATTTTATATGATCACTAGCACATTTTGTGCATGGATGGGAAACCGTATCCAAAGTTTCTAGATAACCATTTTTGAGAAGAGGAATGAGTGGAGGCCAAAGAAGGGATAATTGTGAAGGTTTTATAGACGTAGGTTACTGAATCATCATCTCTACACTGGTACTCAATCTGGTCTCCACTCCATATACATCTTCTCATAATCTAAAAACTCTCCATCATTGATTCTCATCATTTTTTCAGAAGCTCCGTGGATTGAGACCTTAAATTATTGAGATTCTCTTTGTTTTGAGAATAGTTTAATATTCTCTACTTAATAGGGCCAACCATGTGAAGGTGGAAGCTCATTTGACCCATCCTAGGAGCCTCTTATGACCCTTTATGATATTTTAAGACCTCTAAGATGTATTCTTAAGGATCGTAAAGGGTCGTAAAGAGTCATAAGGGGTCATGGGACACAACAGCTGAGAAACATAAATGTAGGCATCATGGTCACAATTTTTTGGAGACACAACATAATTGAGTGGTATTCCCAGATGATGCAAAGAAATGGTTGCTTTACATCATCTGAGAATACCACTCAATTATGTTTTGTCTCCAAAAAATTGTGACCATGATGCCTACATTTATGTTTCTCAGCTGTTGTGATATCTACATCACAATCTGTAGTTGTTGTAGTAGCAGAGCCTATATTCCAAAACAAAAAGGAAGACATCTTTTTAGCCTGGGTCTGAATCCTACCCCAAATGTTGAAGGATCTAGGGCCAAGCTAAAAAGATGTCTTCCCATTTTGTCTACAACATTGTGTCCATCCATGATCTTAGGAATATCATTTTCTTTCCACTCTTCATTTGCCAAAATATACCGCTTCTTCAAGCTTGCAGAGTAATCTTATTAATAAAAGAACTCTTGCCAACATTAGGGTACCCACAGATCAAAATGGTTGATGTTATTGGTGCTTGTGCTCAAGGATATCAATTCATTGTTTTGAAAGGGCCAAATCATTATTATTTCGATTGTAGAGAAAAGGAGTGGGAGAAAACGAGCAAGTGAAAGCTGATCGAGTGCAAGAGAAGTCATTGCATTTTATTTGATCATGAATGCTCTTTGAAATGACCAATCAAGTTTTTTATTCAATTCTTTTTGGTGTTTTTTTTCTCATATTCAATAGATAAAAATCATGGTGGCAACCACTTAGCCATCTTTTTGATGTTCCAAGTATTTTACAAAGATACAGGTATGTGGATTTATCATTCAGTTGCTTGCAGTTATTGGTCAAATGCAAATATTTTGTCAAGTTGAAAGGGCAAGATATCAGTTTGGTGTTTTTAGTTTAAGTTAAAAGTTGATTTGGTAAAATCCTCAAAAAACACACTACATGTCTAAAATGTAAAGAAGTTGAATGTTAAATGTAAGATATATATCTCATCCATAGTAATCAAAAGAAAGGACATGAAACTTATAAGGAGATTTACCAATCCAAAAATATAAGCGAATATGAAACATGATTGGTACCTTATGAATTGGTTTTTGAGGTGCACAATCTTCATCAATCTCCTCAGAAGAAGACCCCTCCTCATGAAAAATGCATTTAACACAAAAAAAAAATCTACAAAACTGAACCAATGGCATGTTTAGAACAAAGAAATAGAATGATAATAATATGCTAAAAATTCTATTATGTTTAATACACGCAAAAGGACCAGTCCCAACAATTCTTAAACATACTTTATCTGATATGATAATAACATGCTAATTAAATTGATAAAGGTGTTATCTGCATTTAATCTGCCAATTACTAATTACACAAAAAACAAATTTACAAAACTGAACCAATGGCATGTTCTTTGTGTGGTACAAGGAAGATTTGGCTATGAAAAAAAAAAGTGAAACGACCTCATCATTTTTATTTCAATTAGATAGAGGAGCGAAAGCTGAGCGCAAGAGAAGGTATGCGATTTCTTCATCTTTCGAGCATTTGGCATCATATTCAACCGCAAATTTCAAATGCATTGCATTTTATTTGATCATGAATGCTCTTTGAAATGACCACATTATATTGGTGTTGTGCCCTAGCCCATGCTTTATCTCCATTATTTGATGTTATTGGTGCTTGTGCTCAAGGATATCGATCAATTGTTTTCAAATGTTTGGATTGTTTTGGTCGTGATTGTTCCTCTAGTACACAGTCAGGAAATGTAACTGTCTAATGATTATATGTAATGTTGAATGGATTAAATGCTTTATTCTTGGTAGAAGTGAATGAAAGGAATAGTGTTGGTGTTAGGTTTCATTTATTATTGAATTCAATGGTTTCCAAGATGTGTTGAGGAATTTTCTCCTTGTTTAATGTTAACTATTTCTGCACAATCCACTCATACAACAATGAAATGCTATGTGATTGACAATTTCATACAACTGGTCCTTTGGTGTATATTAAATACAATCCAGTCACTTATTAAATGCTTTGGAGACTACTGGTTTGACTGTCCATGCATTACCAGTGATTGCGATTCATTAAAGGATACAAAACCCTTCATTTTGGGGTTATTGTGTGTGGATTCAAATGTAGGTTTGATTTGGTTAATGTTTAGAAGAGATCAATAAAGTATTTAAAGACAATCTTACATGTTTGGAGAGGTTTGAGAGTCACTTATCATGACTGTACCCTCACAAACAATGACATAGACTGGTTTTACTAAGTTTCCTTTCTCTATTTTGAGGTTTCCTTTCTTTGTCGCATGGGTACAGTCAGAGGGTTCATTGAAAAAATGATCCTTCAAATGGTTACTATGAATATGAATGATTTGATATAGCATATTGCTCATTTTACTTGAAGTTTAGAATAGCTTGTGTAAGGGTGAAAGTAGTTTTGATCATTTTGGTCGTGACTATTCCTCTACACAGTCAGGAAATGTAATTGTCTAATGACTATATGTAATGTTGAGCGGATTAAATGCTTTATTCTTGGTAGAAGTGAATGGAAGGAATAGTGTTGGTGTTAGGTTTCATTTATTATTGAATTCAATGATTTCCAAGATGTGTTGAGGAGTTGCTCCTTGTTTAATGTTAATTGTTCCTGCACAATCCACTCATACAACAGTGAAGTTACAAAACTAAACCAATGGAATGTTTACAACAAAGAAATAGAATGATAATAATATGCTGAAAATTCTATTCTATTTAATACATGCCAAAGGACCAGTCCCAACAATTCTTAAACATACTAGTTATCTGATATGATCAATTGTTAATAAAGGTCTAATTTTGTAGACTACTAGCATGAAGGAAGACTTGACCTAGCCAAATCTTCCTTGTACCACACAAAAAAATGTGTGATAACTATGTCTACTCCAACCTTAATTGTTTAAGAATTCATCATATCAGATAAAGTATGTTTAAGAATTGTTGGGAGTTATATTAGACCTTTGTTGTAAACATGCCATTGGTTTTCAAATGTTTGGATATAAATTTTTTTGAAATGTTGACTGTGGTTATCAAATGGACAGCCCGTGAGCTTCTAGCTGTATTGATAGCTTAGGGCATCAAATGTATTGTATCATTGATAGTTGAGACTTTGTTAAAAGGAAATAGGACAAAGAATGATTTTGATTTAGTTTCTCTATTTTGATCTCTAAGTGGCTTACAACCCTAGAGAAGTATATGCAAATTTACAGATGTAGTTGCAGGATACATAGCAGTCGATAATTCACAAGAAATCTATGCATCCAATTTGAATAGAAATTAATACAAAGAAATAGGGTCCTCTAATGGACCAATCATCCATACCTTGACTGTCGCCTCAACTAGTGACCCTTCAAAATTGGGTTATCATGCAATCAGTAGTGATCCTTCATTCTCCTAGTCTGCCCTGCAACCAAACATATTAGAAATATACAATACAATGATAACAAGTCTTTCAAAATCCCCCTTCCCTCAAGGAACACTATCAACCATCCCTTCCACATAGCATTTCATTATTGTATGAGTGGATTGTGCAGGAACAGTTAACATTAAACAAGGAGAAAACTCCTCAACACAACTTTGTTATAAACATGCCATTGGTTCAGTTTTGTAATTTTTTTTTTGTTAAATGCATTTAAATTGAACATTAAGAAAAGTAATAATATGCTTAATCTATTAGTAATTGTAGATTAAATGCCCATAACACCTTTATCAGTTTAGCATGTTATTATAAGATATTAAAGAAAACCTACTATTTGTTAGAGAAATATTCACTGTCCCCCACAACGAAGACAATGAAAATTGACCTCTTTCCCCACAACAAAGAACATTCTAATAAGAATAAGATATAATATAGTGTTATAATAAAATTTGAACAAAGACATGTATTGCTTAAGTTAATGATCTAAAAAGATACAAATATAGGAATTGAAAAAGAAGATAGTGCCAAGAAATATTTTCACAAATATGAAATGTGAGGAAAAGTAATAACATTAACAATTCCAAGATTCACAACATTAAATTTCACCTGCGGATGAGTTTCTGTAGTGGGTTTCCGAACATAAAAAATATGCTGAGTTACATTTGAGCTGTAACTAAGAGTATCATGTAGAACAGACCCTAAACTTTGAAAGCATTCTCCAGCCTGGCAATTCAAAATTCAATCTAGGAAAGCATTAGTAATTGAAATAAATTATAGATATCAACATCAACATCATCATAATCATTAGACATAAATTATAGACATCAACATCAACATAATCATAATCATTTGGAGGGTATTCGTTTTGGATAGTACTATGTTTCTTGAAAGTTTTTGTGATGCTTCTAAACTTTAAAGACATATTTTATGGCTTAATGATAATATAGATTAGTGTTTTGTTTTCTGATGGAATGTTGTTGATCATTCATGGTCTTGAAGAAAATTTTGATTTTTTTAATTCTTGAGTCTTGACGTTGTTTCTCAATGTGATATAGACTGACCACAAGATGGTTCAGTTGGTCCTCTCTTTCTGTTTAATCATTTGTCTTCTTCATGGTGTAAGTGTCAATATGTTATAATCCAATCAACATGTCATACCCCCACTTCTGACAAACCTCACAACTTACAAATCACAACCAAAGACTTGGGTGATCAACATACACAAACAACAATTACCCTTAGGAAACAATGATCATTAATATTCATTAATGGCGGGCGGTGATTCCTTGATAATAAAGACATTTACAACATTTATCATCTTAACCAAGTCATGCATGGTGATCCTTGAAATAGAACAATTAGTAAAAGGAAATAACAACATAACATAATTTGGAGTGAGGAAGAAGGAAAATTGGAAAACAAAATATGGAATAATCAGGTTGGAATTGGAGAAGAATTCATAAATAAACTTGAATTAGAAAAAAGCTAGGTTATCCGGTTCTTTGTTTGAGGTTGGGTTTCGGTTCTACTTTTGTTCTCCTTTGGGTTTGACTTGGGTTCCTTTGGTAGGAACTTGGGTGCTTGGGCCAATCTCGGGTGCACCTTTAGTATTATAAATATGATACATGAGGTATTTTATTCATACTTTTATAGGCTAACTCATTATTATGGTAACATGGGTATGACCACACTCCATGCCTTATAATGGTACCTGACATGGAGTATGGTTCAAATGAAGTTGAACCAAATGCTGACCATGATGGCTATGATCATGATGAAGATGAATATGAATATTAAATCTAAAATATGGCTTGTAATTTAAATTTTCATTGTGAATGAAGAAACTATAGATTCAAGTTGACTCATTCTATGTTGTAGTATATTTGTTCCCTAGATCTACCATATTATAAGATTGTTAGAGCATAATAAAACCAGTGATTAGCATGGACAATATTTTTAGAGAGTAAAAAAAAAAAATAGTCCAACATGCGATCTACTTGAACCAGCTGCAGTACCCTCATCATGGCCGTGAGGATCAAAATTATGCAAAAAAAGATGTAAAAGCAACACATCCGCTTATTTTTTAATGACATAAAATACTATTATAACATAAAAAGTATTATTGAACTTTTGTTATAATTAAAAATTACATTAATACTTACTCTGTAATTTTGAGATAGGTGCATCAGTTTAGTTACCCTCTTTTGTGATTCAAGAGTGGGAGGGAATATAGATGCTAATTCAGCCAATCTTTTTCTAATTTTGTGGAGGCATATTTTAAATGCAGAGGCCAACTCATCAGAACTAGCCAAATAAACAACTAGGTCCTCGTCAAAGGACTCCTCTTTATGGACTGCGGGTTCCTTTCCCTTTCTTTGCTGACCACCTGTCTGTGACAACAATATTACTAACACTATTAGAATTAATCTGAAACAGTGATGAAAAGAATAGAATAAAAAAATTTATTTAACATTTTTCTTCTATCTAATTTGAAGTACAATAACAAAGAGGTTTACCTATTGGGAAGAAGTGCATGTACGATCATCATTATCCCCTCTACGTGGTTGCTCCGTAATGTGGTCCTGTGTTATTATTTAAAGTTAACCAATAATTAGAAAGGACTACATTAATAAATTTCATTAGAAGATGATGATGGAGATGAGGTGGTTGGTGAGGAGACTCTCTAAATGTGGTTGGAAAAAAAACTAAATTATTTAATGGTACATAGTATGTACTTGTACCCTAATGATAGTGACATTGTTTGTTTCTATGCGATTCAAATTGTAATCAATAAGCAACTCTTCCTCTGCACTTGTTGATTTTATTGTACATACAAATACATGATTTCCCTCGAGTGCCTCAAATATGCAATTGGTTTTCTTAATAGTTGAGAGAGGTCGTGTTCTATTTATAAAACCTACAATATTCCCTGATGCTTTTGGCTTTCCGTCAATGTATATAGCCACTCTTTTACTTTGCTCATTGTCTTTTTGTTGAATATAATTTTCCGAGAGTGCATACCTACGCATACTTTTTTTATATTGAACAATTCACATCCAACTTTTGTAATTGTAACAAGGTCCAACATACTCCATCAATTCAACAACTTTGTTGTAAGAGACCTTTATGCCATCCATGGAAAATAGGCCCAAACTATGTATTGACGATGGTGCAATACGATATATCTTTCCTTTAACACTAAAATCAGTGTTTATTGGAGGAAGTTCCTTGGGGACCCATTGTTTCTATAGATTTTGGTACCTAGAGGGCACCTCGATGTCACCTTTTCTCTCATCATCATAAGAACATGACCCCCCTTGAGAAAGAAAAAATTTCATGCATTTATTGAATTTCCTTCTAGTCTTTTGACCTTTAGTTGATCTTCCTAATTCAGACATACTAAATGACTCACTTTCTTCACTTGAGGAAGACACATCTGACAAATACCTATTTGTTGCTACCTGCAGTCCATCAAATGAGAGAGATAGCAAGTAATGTGAGATATTTTTCAAATTGTGAAATACATTAATCTCTATATGGCGTATTGACTTATACCTGTCGATCCATGAGACTGTGTGGGATTCTCGTGAAGGAGTCCGGGTACCTACATATGTAATTCAATTATCTAATGTTAGCTAAAAAATTCATGATACATATACTCAAAACCATATAGTAAGTACATTAAAAACCATAAGCATCCCATAGTAAGTACATCACAAATTAATTAGATTAAGCATTGATTGCATAACTACACATTTCTATCAAGAAATCAATATTAAATAGATTAAGAAGTGATCACTCAAATATACATTTCATTCATGTCATTCATCTTCTTCTTCATCCAACTAATTTTCATGATCATTGTTGATGTCGACATCATCACCACCACCATCATTGTCATCATCTTCATCATCATCATCATCATTGACATCATCATCATCATCATCATCATCATCATCAACATCATCATCATCATCATCATCATCATCATCATCATCAGTAGCATCATGAGTAGCATCATCATCATTATCATCTTCTTCTTCTTCAAGAAAAGTTGTGTCAGGAACATCATCGACTAACTATTATTCATGATCATCATCTACATCATCTTCTAGTTGTTCGCAATCTTCTTCTTCCATTGCATTATACCTCATCGGCCTTCCTCTTGGATCATGTCTAACAAAAAATGACCAACCCAATTTATGTGGAACCTCTGAGTAAAATACCTACTCACATTGGCTTGGAAGAACATAAGGTTCATCCCCAACTGGCTCAAACCACCTTGTATTAATCATTGGAAATCCATTGTATCAGGATCATTTTGATTAAGTCGTAGCCTATACCATCTGACGATGAAGAGAACTAATATGAAAGAATTAAATTCACACTTAAGTATATCATCCAAAACGACATAGTATCAATTTTCAGACTCTCGAGGATGTAAGTCATTTCTAGATGAAATATTAGTCACCTAAAAGACTGCACTTATCCCAAAATCACAAGTTTTCTTTGTGTCATCTAAATTTTTGATGTAAAATTTATGACCATTGCAAAACATAGCCTCATGGTGTTTGACATGCAAAAATATGTAAAACATGTATAAATTAATGCATCGAGAGTTTATAAATATATGAGTGATTAACAAATTTATACGTACTTGAAAATCTCTTAAACCATGTGCTAAATCTATTTCCCTTTGCGTAACATTTGGATCTACATTACTTTGAGCTTCATTAACCAATGAAGACATAGCTTCCCATGTTAATATGTGACCTAAATGATGACATCGTTCAATCCATTTCGTCATCCAATCTTGATTGTTTGCAATATACAAATGTATTGCATCCCACTCTCGAGCAGTTGTACAAAAAATAAATAGACGACTTACAACTGATTAATTTTGAAGATTAAGAATTAATTAATAGCTACAATAACATCTTATAATTTATTACCTCTCACTTTCCTCATTCTACCTTTCCCCACCAAGTACTCCCCTTCGAATTTTCTAATGGTGTCAAGATCCCAAATGTGATCTATATGGATCTTTGCTGCAAGTTTAGGAAGATATTCAGTAACGTACACCATAGTTTGGTATACCATATATCCCTCCATCATAGAACCCTCAGGATATGCTCTTTGCCGAACCAAAGCCTTAAAAAATTTCAAGTGCCTCTCAACCATCCACATTGACTGAGTGTGTAAGGGTCCACACATTTCAATCTCCTCAACTTGGTGTATGAGGTAGTGTTCTTGTGCATTGAAAAAGGTTGAAGGTAGACACTTTTTCATTTCACACATTAGATGAGGAATTCTTCTCTTCTAGTATTTTATATCTGCTCTATGGATTTCTTTAGATGACAACCACCTACAAGACATTCAAGACACAAAAACATATAAATGATGAAGGGTGCTCCCCTTAATAATGCAAACACATAACAGAAACAGAGAAACAACAACAACCATATGAAAGAACAGAAAATTGGCTTCTTATTATCTCCACAAATGTGGAATTACAAACTTTTAGAATTACAATATGCAAAGCCACATGGGCATTCCCTTACAATATTCTGTAGGACAAAGCCTCGAATCAATACCCAGATCTACTACCCAGAACTACCCTAGACAACACTACGAGCCTTCTTTATAGAGGCATTTTCCACCGCCCGAGAAGGTTCCAGAAATTTAGCCCTAAGGGCCGACCAAACTTAGAATTATTTTATTTTTCAATTTATTACATCAAATTTGACTCAAAATAACTTTTGAAACCCGAACAAAAATTTAAAAAAAAAATTATTTTCTGCCATTTCAGGTGGCCTGACTTTCGAAGACCATAAGTTATCACCAGTTGACCCGATTGACTATTATAACCCCATTTCAGAAATTCCACGAAGCGCTCTACAAGCTTGACCCATGCATGCGTTTGTCACCCAAATTTTTGACCTCATCTGAGGCCTCTAAAGCCTTCAAAACTGAGTTCAAAGTTTCTGTACCCTGCTGCCAATACCGAAAATCTTTAATATCTTCAAAACTAGACCTGATCTAACCATGAAACTTTACTGGCAAGCTAATATGACTGAGATGAACCTCCACATGTAAAATTAGAACATTCTGAGATTTATGACCAACTTACTAAAAATAGCAAGTTTCCATAAATAGTAGCTCTGCACAAGATAGCCCTTATTAAATACAAAAACATAAATATTTTTGGGTGATGCAAGATTGCTCTTACACCCATGATGCTCCTGCATCAGACACCTAAGGTAATTTGAGAAGTGACCCTATCATGACTCAGGTGTGCAGAGGAAAACCAAGATGGTTAACCTCCTCCTTTGTTAGCCATGATGAATCTTCAACAGGTCATCCTTTTCATTTGACCAAATACTCTTCATATGTCCTGTTCCTTGTGCTTTTGCCAACACGACTATCCAGTATGTCTTCAATCTCCTTGATATATGAACTGGTTGCTGGAATACTCCACTGTGCTGTTGTAACCTCATCTTCAACACCTCCTTCATGATACTCTGTCAAATCTGAAATGTTAAACACTGGTGAAGTATTCAGCTCCGTAGGCAATTCTACCTCATATGCATTTCTTAAATCATGCTTCTTCAGTATCTTACATGGCCCAAACTTCTTTATTTTCAACTTGTTATATGTACCAACCAGAAATCACTCCTTCCGCAAATGAACCATGACTTCATCTCCAACCTAAAATTCCTTATGCCTCCTTTTCTCATTTTCCTTAGCTTTATACTGCGCATTCATCTTGGTAATATGCTTCCTCACCTCCTCATGGATGTTCTTCAAATGTTCTGCAAAATCTTCAGCTTTAGCACTACTTATTTCTCCTTTATCTATCTTTCTCAACTCAGATGCATTTCTAGGACTACTCCCATGTACAATTTGGAATGGTGATTTACCAGTGCTCCTGTTGACAGAATTATTATATGCAAATTCTACTTGTGGTAAAATCAAATCCCATCCTATTGGCTTATCTCCAACCAAACACCTCAGCAAATTTCCCAAACTCCTATTCACCACCTCCGTTTATCCATCAGTCTGTGGATGATGTGATGAACTGAACTTCAAATTTGTCTTCAACTTCTTCCACAATATATGCCAGAAATATCCAACAAGCTTAGTGTCTCTATCTGAAACTATTATCTTTGGCAAACCATGTAGTCTCACTACTTCTCTGAAAAACAATTCTGCTATATGAACAACATCATTAGTCTTCTTGCAGGGAATGAAATGTGCCATCTTAAAAAATCTATCAACCACCACAAAAATTGAGTCATGTCCCCACTGTTTCTTTGGTAAACCAAGAACAAAGTCCATACTGATATCCTCCCAAGGCTTCTCTGGTACAGGTAATGGATGATACAACCCTCTATTTTGCTTCACTCCCTTCGCCATTTGACATACTCTACAACTCTGTACAAATTTCTTGACATCTTGCTACAACTGTGGCCAATAATAATTTTCACTAAAGAAAGAAAGGGTTTTATCTCGACCAAAATGTCTAGCCAATCCTCCGCTATGCTTCTCCTTGATGAGATTCTCCCTCATAGAACTTCTTGGAATGCACAACTAACTCCCTCTAAATAGCATATCATCCTGGATGATAAAAACCAGCCATTTCATCCTCTCTAGAGTAACAGGTTCTTTACAAGCTTTCCAAGCTTCACCAAAATTAGGATCCTCTGGATACAAATTTTTGAGTTCCTTGAACCCAACCACCTCAATCTACATCTCTGGCAGCAATAGTTTCCTTCTGCTAAGCACATCTGCAAACCTGTTAGACTTTCCACTTCTGTGTTTGAAAACAAATGTATAACTCTGTAAAAACTCAACCCATTTCAAATGCCTTTGATTCAACTTTCCTTGACTATTCAAATATTGCAAAGCTTGATGATCAGTATACAAAACAAACTCCTTAGGAAGCAGATAGTGTCTCCACTTCTTCAATGCCTGAACTATAGCATAAAATTCTTGATCATAAACATAATATTTTCTCTTGGCATCATTTAACTTCTCACTGAAATAAGTAACAAGTTTACCTTCTTGGCTCATAACAGCTCCTATCACAGTACCACTAGCATCACAGTCTACTTGAAACACCTTATTAAAATTTGGAAGTGCTAAAACAGGTTGTTTTGTAACTTTTTGTTTCAACAATTAAAAACTCTTTTCTGCCCCATTGGTCCACTTAAACTCTTATCTATCCCCTCTCATTGTTTCAGTCAAGGGACCACAAATACTACTAAAATTTTTGATAAACTTTCTGTAAAAACTAGCTAGACCATGAAAGGATTTTACCTCGGTAGCACTCTTTAGAGTAGGCCATTCAAGGATAGCCTATACCTTCTCTAGGTCCATTTTTAGACCTTTTGTTGAAACTACAAATCCCAAATACACTAACTCTTTCTTCACAAAATTGCACTTCTTCAAATTAATCAACAATTTCTCATCTCTCAGCTTCTCAAACACCGTATGAATATGCATCATATGCTCTTCCAATGTCTTACTAAAGATCAAAATATCATCTAGGTAAACAATGACAAACTTACCCAAAAATTCTTTTAGAATCTTGTTCATGAGTCGCATGAAAGTGCTCAGTGCATTGGTTAGCCCAAAAGGCATGACTAACCACTCATACAGTCCTTCCTTTTTCTTGAAGGTAGTCTTCCATTCATCTCCTTCTCTGATCCGAATCTGGTGATATCCACTCTTCAGATCTATCTTTGAGAAATACACAGCTCCACTCAAACAATCCATAATATCATCCATTCATGGCAATGGAAACCTATACTTGATTGTGATCTTGTTTATTACTCTAGAATTTGTACACATCCTCCATTCTCCATTCTTCTTTGGTGCTAATACCATTGGTACAACACAAGGACTTAGACTCTCTCGAATCAACCCCTTCTGTAATAACTCATGTACTTTTCTATTCAACTCTTCACTTTCTGTTGGTGTCATTCTGTGTGCTGCCTTGTTTGAAAAACTAGCTCCTGAAATCAAATCCATCTAATGACTAATCTTCCTTACTAGTTGTAATCCATAAGGTACATTATCAGATACAATATCCTGAAACTGATTCAACAAATTTGCAACCTCTATAGGTACATCCTCTACTTCCTCTTTACCAGCTTTTGGAATGAAAAAAAATAACATGCTCATGCGTCATACCATCTAAGAATTTTCTTGCATCAACAAAAGTTATTCTTTCATTACCACATACCTTTTCTTCGGTCTCCTTCAATGGCTTTAGCTTATGTCGCACTCCATCCTTTGTTAGGGAATAGATATTCGCATGACCATCGTGTACAACACATCTGTCAAACTTCCATGGTCTACCCAACAACAGTTGACATACATCCATAGGTATGATATCACATAGTACCTCATCTTGGTACCTGCTGATCTTGAACTTTACCAGGCACTGTTCAATGACCATGACCTTATGGTCATCCTGCACCCAGACAATCTAATATGGGTGTGGGTGTTTCTGTCTCTTGAGCTTCAATTTTGTCACCATCTCTTCTGAAACCAAATTGTCAGTGCTTCCACTATCAATAATCACATCAAAACATTTACCCTCACACTTGCATTTAGTGCGAAATAGGCTCCTCCTTTGTTCAAGTTCATTCTCGCCACTTAGCAGGACTCGTCTGTTAATCAGTGTTTCTCCTCTTTCAGCATCTTCTGAATTTGATGATTTGGCATCTTCATCTACATGTGCAACTCTGGGCTGGCTTTCATTCCTCCTATCTATCCTTCCTTAGTGTTGAGGACATTCAAATGCCCTATGACCTTCTTCTCCATAGTGAAAACATGTTCCACGGAAGCCTCCTCTTCCTGAACCTTGTCCTCTTCCTCTTTCTCTCTGATCTCTATTATTCTAATCTTGGAAATGATTGGAATTATTTCCTCTCTGATTTTGACTGTTATTGGCCTCATCCTTATTTTTCAGATCTTCATTTCGGCCTCCATATGACCGTCCACTAGATCATCCACCACGACCCCTTCCATTTTGTCTGCTCTCGAACTTCTTGTTCAACTTTTCCTCTACTTTTAGGGAAAACTGGTTTGCCTCTTCAATACTGTTCATTCAAACTAGATTCAGCTCCTCCTGAATGCTGGGCCTTAACCCATTAAGGTAACAGACAAATTTCTCCTTGTCAGCTTCTGCATGGCCTGTTCTGATGAGGATTCGATAGAACTCCTCTGTATACTCCTAAATAGATCATCCCGCTTGCTTCAAACTTTGCATTTTCTTTAGTAAGTCAAGCTCATAATCAATAGGGTTGAACTGTCACTTCAATTTATCCACCATCTGATCCCATCTTGTGATTTTATGTTTCCCTCTTCTATTTCGCTCCAATTGAATCTCTTTCCACCAGATCTTCACATGACCTTTTAGTCTGGCCTTTGCAAATTTGACCCTATCAGGATTCTCAATATCTTCATACTCAAAATATTCTTCACATTCATTGATCCAGTCGATCAATTCTTCTGGGTTAAGATTTCTCAAAAGTGTAGGAACATCAATCTTAGGTCTTTTTCTGATCTTGAAACTGGCCCAAAAAAGTCTTTCTTCCTCCTGGTTCATAACTTTGACTTCTCCTTCTTGATCTTCTTCTTTGGCTTCATCCTCGCTTTTGTCTTTGACATTAAGATTCATTCCTCTGTGAATCTCCTCTTGCAATGCTCACACTTGTCTCTAGAGTGCTCTAACCTCAAGTGTTACAACACCAGCTCTTTCGCCATGTTCCCTTTATGGAGGCATTTTTGCGATGCGTGCTGAAACCCTAACCATGGTCCTGGTGCAAACTACCTCATAGTCGGTGATCTGTTTACACACTCAAGAACTCCTGCTTTGATACCACTTGATGAAGGGTGCTCCCCTTAATAACACAAACGCATAAAATAAATAGAGAAACAACAACAACCATATGCAAGAACAGAAAATTGGCTTTTTATTATCTCCACAAATGTGGAATTACAAACTTTCAGAATTACAATATGCAAAGCCACATGGGCATTCCCTTACAATATTCTATAGGAAAAAGTCTTGAATCAATACCCAGATCTACTACCCAAAACTGCCCTAGACAACACTACGTGCCTTCTTTATATAGGCATTTTCCACTGCCCGAGAAGGTTCCAGAAATTTAGCCCTAAGGGCCGACCAAACTTAGAATTATTTTATTTTTCAATTTATTACATCAAAGTTGGCTCGAAATAAATTTTGAAACCCGAACAGAAATTTTGAAAGAAAATTATTTTTTGCCATTTTAGGTGGCCCGACTTCCGGAGACCATAAGTCATGACCAGCTGACCCGAATGACTATTATAACCCCATTTTGAAAACTCCACGAAGAACTCTACATGCTTGACTATCGCATGTTCCCGTGACCCAAATTTTTGACCTCATCCGGGGCCTCTAAAGCCTTCAAAATTGAGTTCAAAGTTTCTGTACCCTGCTACCAATACCAAAAATCTTCAATATCTTCAAAACTAGACCTAATCTAACCATGAAACTTTACTGGCAGGCTGATATGACTGAGATGAACCTCCACATGTAAAATTAGAAAATTTTGAGATTTATGACCTACTTACTAAAAATAGCAAGTTTTCATAAATAGCAGCTCTGCACAAGATAGCCCTTATTAAATACAAAAACATAAATATTTTTGGGTGATGCAAGATTGCTCTTACACCCATGATGCTCCTGCATCAATAAACACTAGACTTTACAATATATACAACAAATTGAACATATATCATTGCTTACCTAATGTATTTTCCAAGATCATATATCACTTGTTTGAGGTTATTTTCAAAGTTCTCTGGGAGAGATAGGGGTAGCACGTACTGCAACAATTATAAAAATAATCATGTCATTATTTTCTCATATAATACAATGAGAAGTACATGCAGTTTACAAATATATTGTAAATCTAAAAGAACATGACTTATCTTGATGAAGGTATGCCAATCATGCATTTTCAACCCTAGCCCAAATTTACTTTTCTTTGATATGGTATTGCTTATGTTTGCAACAAATCCTGTGGGAAATCAAATTTTTCGTATGACTTCTTTTATGGCATCACTTTTTTTTTTGTTAATAACCAAGGAAGGGCACTTGTATTAATCCGTTCTCCATTTCTATTTGATTCACTAAAATTTTTTATTGCATGATTGGATTCATGAATGTCGCTATAAATTTTGACAATTTTTTCTTTGTCACACCTTCCATCCAATATCTTCCACAATGTTGCCGTTACATTCTTTCTAATATGCATAGTATCAAACAAATGCACAATTTGTAGCTGCTCGTAGTAGGGCAACCTACTAAATTGTCTAGGATAAATCTTTAGTCCCTTTGGAAGGTGCTTAGTAGTGTTTCCTTGACGACATTCACAATCATCAATCACATAATCAACAAAAAAAACATAATAAAAATATACAAATTCCAAACATAAATCGTTAGGTAGAATGGTAGTACCTTTACAATTAATTCTATTATATTCCAACTTCCATAGGTGAGGTGTCATTCTCCATGGCTTAGATGTAGTCTCTTCTTTCCCATTGAAAAGATGTTTTTTGATAATTCGATAGTTATAATTTTTGTGGAGAAAGTGTCTATGCTCATCAAACACCTGCTTTCCTAAAATTTTTGAATGATGAGATTTCATCTTTGGACCACAAACTGGACATGCAAATTTTCCCTTTGTTTGAAGACCTACAAGGTAATGATACAATTGGATTAAATATGTTAATTTTCATTTTTAGAATTATCATGTGCAACTTGAATTCACCATAACATACCAAAAAAATGTGTTAGCTATGGGGCATCATGTATTGTCCATACAAGCATTGCATGGAATTGAAATTGTCTATCTCCTATTGGTCTAGAGATGTCATACATAGTGACACCTTTCCATAACTCAACCAACTTGTCGATAAGAGGCTCAATATATACATTCATATCTTTAACTTGATATTTACCTAGTCAAATGAACAACAACATTAGATAATTATTGTGACCATTTTACTGCAAGATTTATAATTACATGCAGATAACTATTAAATGATCAAATACCTGGAACAATCATTGCCAACATAATGTGCTCCCTCTTTATTGACATCCATGGAGGAATGTTATTGTTGATGAAAAAAATAGGCCAAACAAAGTAAACAGATCGTAGCTCTCTAAATGGATTGACACCATTCGTTTCCATTGAAACTTTGAGATTTTGAGGTTCTTCGATAAAGTTCAGCCACTTTTCCTCTATGTCCTTAAATACAGAACCATCCGTAGGTATTCGAATAATGTCATCTTGACTCCTATTGTGTGCATGGTAATCCATAAATTGTGTCAAGCTACTACACCCGAATAATCTTTGCAAATGTGGTATAATGGGGATGTAACGAAGAACCTTGTGAGGAACCTTTTTTATTATTTGATCTATTCGATATCTACTTGTATGACATTCAAGGCATTCTGTTGCAAATTCATGTTCTTTATGATAAATAATATGATCATTGGGACAAGTATATATTGCTTGATACTCTATTCTAATATCTTTCATAGTTGTACATAATTCTCTGTATGAGCGAGGGAGAATATTTGATGGTGGTAACAAGAACTCACCTACCAATCTATAGAAAAAAATATAAGTTGTTAATATTAACAATATTTATGGTACATGTTTCACCATTTAATTACTATAATGACATATATGACATACCTTAGCATACGTGACATTGTTGTGTTGGATAAACCATTCATAACCTTCAAGTTCAACAACAACAATACAATAGAGAGAAGAGTTATTTGGGAGCCTTCGTAAAGGGGTGTGGCTACCTTCTTAAGTAGAGGTATATCATGAATGACATCAACATCATCCTGATCATCATCATTAGTTGCGCTAATACCAAATGTGTCATGGATCAATGTATTAGTACCATCATCTGGCACATCATCGTCATCTTCCATGGGATCATAATCTTCAGCTTCAATATTCGCACCTCTATGATCCTCCACTTCCAAAGCCATATTCTCAATATTCATACCTCCATGGTCTATATCACATACTCCCCTAGGGAGGTTGACCTATATAAAAATGATGAACACAAATAAACCATGATAATGATTTCATCATCAAGTGTATTTCATATATATATTAATTGTTAAATAAATATAATGAAAAACTTACCAATTCATGATAATCAAACCCTCCTTCAATGTGACCATTATCCCTACAATGTCTCTTAACTATTTTGATTAGCAATCTTCTAGTGTTTAAGCCCTTACAAATATTGCAGGGACAATAACATTTTCCATCACCTTTTCTTTTCAAGTTTGACCACAATCTATTGATTGTATCCCCATTACCTTCTTCACTAGGATTGTCTGACATGATCCTTCTTCACTTAGATTATCTATAACCTAATTATATATAGAAATTAAAAAATTAGTTATGAAATGATGTTGCAGTATAGTATACCAAACTGAAACACTTCTATTATTGTAGTCTTCCACCTCAAACTCTTTCCTATTGTGGCAAGAAAGAAAGATATTCAAATAATATAGTAGTTTGTAAATCATAATAAAATATCATATATATTATACAAAAAATATTATCCCTACAATGCATCAAATTTGACCAAGCACTATTGGGAGCTAGACCTAACAACAAATGGACTTGTGATGATTTTCACAATAATACATTTGTTGCAGGGTATAAGGTCCCACTAGTGCTTAGGAAAATCTGCATGGTGAAGGTTGTATATGTTGTATATTTTGTGTGTGTGTGCATGCATAAAAAAGGGGGCCTTTATCTTTGATCTTAAAATGAAAAATATGCCTATCTAACACTTTTTGAGGGTGCAAGGAACAACAAATGGAGGCAAATTGAGACCACAAATGGAGGCAAGTTTTTGATTGAGGCTGCAGGGAAAAACACCCATCAGTAATTTTATCAAATTGTAAATTTCAATTTTGAACCATTCTGTGAATATAGAACATGGATGTAATCTTAGAAAATAACAAAATGTAGACACAACAGTTTACTTATTTTGTTATTCTACATTAATTACTATTTGAGTGCATGTTCCACCTACAACTTGATCAAGTCTTGTTTGATGCTTCAATTTTGTGTTCACTGTCCTGTAAAAGTACATAGTTTTGTATTTGCCCAATATGTTATTCAAAAAACAATAATAGAATAAAATAATTTTTGAGAAAGATCATCATAGGAGTATCAGAAACTCAAGATCCAAAGGTAACACAATATTATAAGACTCTTACATTCAACCTTCAACTCATGCACCTAATAAATAGGAGAAAAAATACATGAAATTGAAAAATTTAACTAATGAATTGTGTTTTTCTTCTCATCTTAATCAACCAAATTTATATGAGATTCTAAAGAAGGCCTCACTCTTAATCAGCCAAATCTTCCTTGTACCACACAAAAAAACTGTGTGATAAACTATGTCTACTCCAACCTTAATTGTTTAAGAATTTATCATATCAGATAAAGTATGTTTAAGAATTGTTGGGACTGGTCCATTGGCGTGTATTAAACAGAATACAATTTTAAGCATATTATTATCACTCTATTTCTTTGTTGTAAACATGCCATTGGTTTAGTTTTGTAAATTTTTTTGCGTTAGATGCATTTAAAATTATCTTCATTGTCTTCTGATTGTCTAAATGCTTCTTTATTTGTCAGCCAATTAATACATGCTACTATATAAAGAAGACAATCAGAAGACAATGAAGATTTGTCTGACAAAAATGAATAGACTAAACTAAACCAATGACATGTTTACAAAAATTATCATAACTCACAAGCAAAATTGAAACAACGACATGTTTATAACTCATTAAGAGTGAGGCCTTCTTTAGAATCTCATGAGTTTTGTACTACATATGCAACGTATGTTACAAGTAGCGGTTGCCGTTGCACCAAAAGATCGACCTATTAATACCTGATACAACCACTAGACTTATAGAAGACACATGAAGCTGTTAAACCATGTCATGAATCTCAAGGGGAGTCCTGACCATTATGCCAACAATCTCCTCCTCAATGTTACCCGAGGGGATTCAAACCTGTGACCAAGCTCTGATACCACTTGTTACAAGTAGCGGTTGTCATTGCACCAAAAGATTGACCTATTAATGCCTGATACAACCACTAGACTTATAGAAGACATAGGAGGCTATTAAACCATGTAACAAATCCTGAGGGGAGCGCTGACCATTATGCCAACAACATATTGTGAGTTTGAAGAGAGTTCGTGCCATGTGTGATAGAACCTACTTTATCTAATATGGTGCACTGTTAAACAAATTAAGGGTAGAGTAGTTATTACTTAGTTTTTTGTGGGGGACAATGAAGATTTGTTTGACAAATAGCAGGTCTTCTTTAGTATTTCATGAATTTTAACCACATATACTGTTTCAAGCCTTTGAGTCCTGGAGAAGAAGAATGGTGTAAGTTGAATAGATCAGAGTGAATGGGGTGTTGAAACATGGTGAATAGACCATGATGAGATGATACTTGATGTTGTGACTAAGTTTCCCTCACAAATAGTGGCATGGACTAGTTTTACTAAGTTTCCTTTCTCTATTTTGAGGTTTTCTTTCTTTGCCACAGGGGTACAGTCAGAGGGTTCATTGAAAAAATGATCCTTCACATGGTTACTATGAATATGAATGGTTTGATATAGCATATTGCTCATTTTACTTGAAGTTTGGAATAGCTTGTGCAAGGGTGAAAGTAGTTTTGATCATTTTGGTCGTGACTGTTCCTCTACACAGTCAGGAAATGTAACTGTCTAATGATTATATGTAATGTTGAATGGATTAAATTATTTATTCTTGGTAGAAGTGAATGGAAGGAATAGTGTTGGTGTTAGTTTTCATTTATTATTGAATTCAATGGTTTTCAAGATGTGTTGAGGAGTTTTCTCCTTGTTTAATGTTAACTGTTCCTGCACAATCCACTCATACAATAGTGAAATGCTATGTGGAAGGGATGGTTGATAGTGTTCCTTGAGGGAAGGGGGATTTTGAAAGAGTTGTTATCATTGTATTGTGTATTTCCAATATGTTTGGATGCAAGGCAGACCAGGAGAATGAAGGATCACTCACTAATTGCATGATAACCTGATTTTGAAGGGTCACTGGAAGAGGGGAATGAAGGATCACTCACTAATTGCATGATAACCCCACCAAGCATTCTTTCCTTTAATTTTCCACAATATCTCAAAGTATGATCATTATTCTTTTCTTTCTTCTATATGCTATTCTTTCTATGGTTTTGTTATCTCAGAAATATATCAAAAACATTGCAAATGTGCATATAAAATTAAAATATTGTCCTTCAATTGTTCCACATTGAAGCATTTCCTCTTCGGAGTATTCTCTTCGTTTGTACAATATTTGTAAAAAATGGTTCCCATATTTCTTCAAGATCTATTTTAATCTTTATATTGCAATGTTGATTAGATTTGACCAATAGTTGATTTCATTATTATTTTATAGCATATACTCCTAATGTGAAATGTGGAGAGAAAGAAAGAGACACACTAGGTATGAATTACACGATATACCCATCATCACTTAGCACTTAAATAATAAATTATGGATAGGGAACAACACCCTAACCTCTGGATGTTTGTTTCATGTTGGCCTCTTATTATATGCAAAGGTGGGCCTGTCTTAGGCTAACAACCACAGTTTAGGGGCCATAAATTATGGATCCCAAAATAGTGCACTCTTGTATTAAATTAGGTTCACTATACTACAAGGGAATGGAAACCATGCAATAGTGCCTCATGGGGATGGAAGCAACCCTTCACCAAGAAGATGATTGTGTCTGCAATATTTACTATAGGCAAAGAACATAATTTGGTTCTAGCAATTACTCCTAGAAGATAATGGCACCCAAAAAACACTTGGAAAAGATAACACTCACTATATCTTTTATCACTCTTTTAAAGCTGGGACAATAAATCTCAAAGATTGATCAATGAATTTTTGAACACAAAGAGCCATTGATAGATATGATTCATGTGTACAATAGCCAACAACCAGTTGTTCCAATCATGGTGTCCAATAATTATGTTAGAAAAAGCATCTACAAATCCATTACACAACCATAATAGATTCAAACCTTGAACCATAAGAACCTAACAATAGGACTAACAAAGATACAGCCTAAAAAAATCTTGATCATATTCCACCCTATTGTAAGGCCCAAGAAGTAACTCTATCTTAAAGCTACACATTCCTCTAGATGAAGCTCAAAGGTCAGGTAGCTGAAGCGTAGCAATACTTGAATGAATATAGGAATAATTTGATGTACAATCATTTGCTAGCTTGGTTTGTGGGTTTTCCACATAATATTTTCCCTTTAACCACATTTATAGTTTGAGAAAATCAGAAAAAATTATTTCAAATTTATATTATCCTTTTGAACTAGCACACTGCCATCAAAATGCATAATCATTGGTCATCTCAAGAAAATTCCTATTGATTAGTAGGATATCCTTATAAAAATTTGATGCATGGATTTCTTGTGAATTATTGACTGCTAGGTATCCTGGAACTATGGAAGTAATAGTGTTGGTGTTAGGTTTCATTTATTATTGAATTCAATGGTTTCCAAGATATGTTGAGGAGTTTGCTCCTTGTTTAATGTTAATTGTTCCTGCACAATCCACTCATAAAATAGTGAAATGATATGTGGAAGAGATGGTTGATAGTGTTCCTTGAGGGAAGGGGGATTGTGAAAGACTTGTTATCATTGTATTATGTATTTCCAATATGTTTGGATGCAGGGCAGACCAAGAGAATGAAGGATCACTCACTGATTGCATGATAACCCAATTTTGAAGGGTCACTAGTTGAGGGGATAGTCAAGGTCCGGATGATTGTGCCATTGGAGGACCCTATTTCTTTGTATTAATTGCTATTCAAATTGGATGCATGGATTTCTTGTGAATTATCGGCTACTATGTATCCTGCAACTGCATCCGTAAATCTGCATATACTTCTCTAGGGTTGCAAGCCACTTAGGGATCAAAATAGAGACACTAAATCAAAATTATTCTTTGTCCTATTTCCTTTTAACAAGGTCTCAACTATCAATGATACAATACATTTGATGCCCTAAGCTATCAAATATACAAATGGCACCTATCTAGAAGCTCACAGGCTATCCATTTGATAACCACTGTCAACATTTCAAAAAAATGGATATTCTTGAGCACAAGCACCAATAACATCAAATAATGGAGTTAAAGCATGGGCTAGGGTATGACACCAGTAGAATGCGGTCATTTCAGAGAGCATTCATGATCAAATAAAATGCAATACATTCAAATATGATGCCAGAGGCTCAAAAGATGAAGAAATCACATACCTTCTCCCGCGCACAACTTTCACTCCTCCCGCTCCTCCTGCTCCTTCTCTATCCAATTGAAATAAAAATGATGAGGCCGTTTCACTTTTTTTTCATCTATACCCCAAATCTGTTGGAATTACGATGGTCAATTAAACACCCATCAGAATACTGACACCATCGGGGCCTATTACAAAAAAAAACACCAAATTTGTAATAAAAAATTACCTGTTGAAAGCTTCTGTTGAAATTTGGACCCAATTGTAGTAGTGTGTCTCCTCTCATAGTTTCAGTCATAGCATTATAAATTGAACTGAAATTCCTTTTAAAATTTCTGTAAAAACTTGCCAAACCATGAAATGATCTTACCTCACTAGCATTCATAGGTGTAGGCCAATTCAAAATAGCTTCAACCTTTTCAGGATCCATCTTCAAACCATCAGTTGAAATAACAAATCCCAAATACACAATCTCCTCTTTCATGAATGAACACTTTTTAAAATTTATCAGCAACTTTTCCTCTTTCAATCTCTGTAGAACTTGTCTAACATGAAAAAAATGTTCTTCTCTATCTTACTGAATATCAGAATATCATCAAGATATACAATCACAAACTTACCCAAGAATTTCCTCAAAACTTCATTCATCAACCTCATAAAAGTACTCGGTGCATTAGTTAAACCAAAGGGCATAACCAACCACTCATACAAACCTTCCTTTTTCTTAAAAGCAGTCTTCCATTCATCACCATCTCTGATTTTGATCTAATGATACCCACTTTTCAAATCAATTCTGGTGAAATACTTTTCTCCAATCAAACTATCCATTATGTCATGCATTCTCGGTATAGGAAACCTATACTTCAATGTTATCTTGTTGATTTCTCTGGAATTAGTACACATTCTCCATTCACCATTCTTCTTCAATGCCAATACAATAGGTACTACACAAGGACTCAAACTTTCTCCCATCAAACCTTTCTCCAGCAACTCTTGAATCTGTCGATTCAAATCCTGATTCTTGGTAGGTGTCAACCAGTGAGGTTCCTTATTTGGTAAACTAGCTCTAGGGATTAGATCCATACAATGATCAATGCTTCTTTTCAGTGGCAAACCATGAGGTACATTATCAGAAATGATTTCACTATACTCAGTGAGTAACTTATCAATCTACTCAGGGACATTATGCTCTTTTTTCTTACTCAGTTTGTTAGGGATCACAATAAAACATACATCATTCTTCTTCAAAGAGTTAACAAACTTTCTTCCTTCCATCAAAAAAACTTTCATAGATGTGCAAACATTACTAACAAGTTCTTCCATCAATGGTAACAAGATTTGTTTCTTTCCATCAGCCACAATAGTATACTTATGCAATCTCCCATCATATATAGCATGTCTATCATATTGCTAAGGTATACCCAACAAAATATGACAACAATCCATAGGCATGATATCACATAATACCTTATCATAGTATTTCCCAATCTTCAAATTCACATAACATTGTTCACTTACTAGGAGTGTATGCTCATCTTTGATCCATGAAATCTGATAGGGCTTCAGATGTACCAACCTTTCAAACTGCAAATTTGTAACCATCTCTTCAGATACCAAATTCTCTGAGCTACCACTATCAATGATTACCTTCCAAACTTTGTCAAAAACTTTACATCTGGTCTTGAACAAAATTTTCCTTACCGGATCTTCCTTCTTTCTTTCATTCCACAGTGCTCTCCTTACCATCAAGTTATTTTCTTTCTCAGGTTCATTCAGTGACTCTTCTTACACCAAAGCATTTCTATTGCTACCATCCTTCTTACTAGCCTACGTACATTCAAAAGATCTATGTCCTTCTTCTCCATAATTGTAACAAGTTCCTCGGAAACTTCCTCTGCTATAACCACCTCGGTAGTTACTACCTCTACTTCTAGATGAACTTTCACCTTTCCACTCGGTCTTGCCTTTGTCTAGATTTGTCTTTTCTAGTTCAGATCTACCATTTTCACCATTGGATCTACCTCTTCCTCTAGGGAATCTACCACCTTGACCTCTTTGTCTTTGTTCATGTCTCTTGTTTAATTTCTCCTCAGCCTTTAAAGAAAATTGATAAGCCTCTTCAATGTTCTCCAACTTGACCATACTAATTTTCTCTTGGATGGAAACTCTCAAACCATTTAGGTATCTACGGATTCATTCACATCATCTTCATCATGTCTAGATCTGACATCTAGTCTATAGAATTCTTCAGTATATTCCTTTACTGAGCTATCTTTCTGTCTCAAACTTTGCATTCACCGAACTAGGTTAATCTGATAATCACAAGGTAAGAACGTTCCTTTCAATTTGTTCACCATTTTAGTCCATACCTTGATTTTGTCTTTTCCTTTCCTCTTCCCATCCAATTGTGGATCTTCCCACCATAAGAATGCATGAATTTTCAACTTTGTGCTTGCAATCTTCACCTTCTTGTCTTTAGGGATGTTTTTGTTAGGAATAGTCCCAAGATATAACTGAGAGGGGGGGGGGGGGGTGAATCAGTTATCTACAAGATTCAATTCTTTATCCAATTAAGTATACTTAAACATAAAGCATAAACACAATGAAAGAACACTTGAACACAACACTAATATTTTGGTTACAGGGAAACCCAAATAGGTAAAAACCTCAGTGGGACTTGATACCCACTAATATTTTGTACTAGTGTATAATGATCCTTACTAGAAGATCCTTTACCTTGTTAGGAGTAGCTTTACAATATATTAAGTATAGTAGACCTGGTTAATGGTCAAACCCTGTTAGGAGTCTTTTACAATTGTCCCTGTTAGGGGAGAGGACGCACTGTCCGAGAGCTCACTGCTCAAATGGGCGAAGGCTGCAACCTTTTGAATAACAGATACACACTATATCTAGATCTTGGTGAACTGCGCTTTGACCTACTATCTAGATCAGTTCCAATGAATATCATAAGTACTTTACTTGGTCACATAGACCTTCTTTTGATGGCTCAACACTTTGCACACTCTTCTCTGCTCTTCTTAATCAACCATGAACCACACTTCAACAATCACAAATGACGGCCTATAAATATCTTTCTTCCAAATGATATAATCAAGTCAGCCTGTTAGAACAAAATTGAAATCATATTAGAGAAACCATAATAAACTCCAATAAACATTCTATCGGCTCTATTATGCATGCAACTCATTCTGGGACCTGTCTAATAAAATAATTGTAGATGCACGCTACACTCTGTTGGCTCTACCAAAACAACTAAAACTTTCTCTGTAAGCTGAATTAACTCATGTGATCTCAACCAAACATCAATATCACTTCTCCAAGCTTAAATCCAAGGGCACATACCCTCAAGATAGGCACAACTCAAGAACCAATAAAATCTCTATCGGCTCTTCTGAATAAACACAGGAAACTGCTACTAGAAAATAGCGACTGCATAACTTCACTTGCGTTCATCATTAGACTATGCATCCATGCAATTAACATCACTAACATGTCTTCAACATATATCCAAGTGCGCAAGGCTCCATGATAATTTTATGGATAACCATACATAGAATACTTTCTGTTACTCTGTCAGGAACACTGCTGACACCAACTGCAATATAACTGTCTGTACTAACAGTTAACCTCTGTACCCATGATATCATGTCCATGCTAGATATAGTAAAAGCTTACTGCATAAGACTTCCATGCATGCTACTTTCCATATGTTGTCATCAATGACAAACATATAGTCAGTACTGGCCTGCTGGAAAATCTCCAACAATCTCCCACTTTGGCATTGATGGCAACATGTGGAATGAAAAACCACCATCAACCCAAATGAACATTTTTTTTATAACATTCTCCATTTCCTCTAATGTACTATTGTCATAACTGAATGCTGCCCTCCCTTAGTATATTACTCTTTCTTTTTACTTCTATTTTTCATGACTCTATATATACTCCCCCTTTGACATTAATGGCAAAGGGTGCCATTCATTTTAAGCACCGGTACTACTCTTGATGTAGAGTAGTCAACCTTCCACTAGTCCCTAAGGATTGATGCCTTTCTTCTTTCTTCTAAGTAGAAATAGGGAAGGGAATGACTCCCAACTTCTCCTTGAGATACTCAAAAGTATCCTTAGGCAAGGGCTTTGTGAATATATTTGCCAACTATTCTTTAGTACTCACATAGTCCAACTTGACTTCTTTCTCTGCCACTTTCTCTCTTAGAAAGTGATACTTGATCTCAATGTGCTTTGTCTTTGCATGCATCATAGGGTTCTTTGACATATTGATAGTGCTATTGTTATCATAGTGAATAACAATAGGATAATCAATTTGAATTCCAAAATCCTTTATCATCTATTTGATCCAAATAATTGTAGAAAAATTCAAGGCTGTTGCAACATACTCTGCTTCTATTGTTGACTGAGAAATACAATTTTTTTTCTTGCTTTTCCAAGTGACAAGTCTATCACCAAGAAACACTACTCCACCTAAAGTACTCTTTTTGTCATCAACACATCCTGCCCAATTTGCATCAGTGTACACATGAAGCTCAACATTTTCTAAATTAGGATACCATAGACCATAATCTATAGTGCCCTGCAAGTATCTAAATATTCTCTTTACTACCATGAGGTGACTTTGTCTAGGCTCTGCTGCAAATCTTCCAACTATGCCAACTGCATTGGAAATATCAGGTCTAGTTTTAGTAAGATATATGAGTTTAGCAATCATAGACTTATACAATGTTATATCTACTACTGGTGAGTCATCTTCTTTTGTAAGCTTTCATAAAGTGATCATAGGAGTTCCTACTGGCTTGCAATCATCCATCTTGAATTTCTTCAATATCTCTTTCACATACTTTAAATGATTAATAAAAATTCATTTTTCTATCCGCTACACATTTAGTCCCAAAAAGTACTTGATAGGACCAATCATACTAATCTCAAACTCATTTTTCATTTCTTTTGCAAATTCAACACTGAGTTTGTCATTACCTTCAAAGATAATGTCATCAACAAATATAGCTACAAGTAGTAAACCTTCAGATGTCTCTCTAATGAATAGATTACAATTTGCTGCTCCTTTCTTGAATCCAATCTTTGTTAAGTATCCATCTAGTCTCTCATACCATGCTCTAGGGGCTTGCTTAAGTCCATAGAGGGCTTTCTTCAATCTGCATACTATATCAAGTCTGTCTGATAAGGTGAATCCTTCAGGCTGCTCGATGTATACTTCTTCTTTCAAGTTTCCATTCAAGAATGCTGATTTGACATCCATCTGATAAAATTTGAAGTTTTTGACTGTAGCATAAGCTAAAAACAACTTAATAGCTTCTAATCTACTTACAGGTTTCTGAATAATCAATGCCTTCTCTTTGCACATATCCTTTACATACTAATCTTGCTTTGTTTCTTACTACTGTACCATCTTCATTCATTTTGTTTCTAAATATCCACTTTGTTCCAATCACATTTTTATCACTAGGTCTTGGGACAACTTCCCAAGTTTTATTCTTAATAATCTGATCAAGTTCTTCTTTCATAGCATCATGCCAATCTGAATCCTTACAAGCATCTTCAACACTTAAAGGTTGAATCTTAGATAGTAAACATACTGCATCATTGCTACCTAAGTTCTTTGCTTGTGATCTTGTTAAGACTTTGCCTCTCTGATCTCCAATGATGTCTACCTTGGAATGATTTCTTAATGTAAACTTTGGAACTTTAGGTGATGCTGATTCATCAGCCTTAGGAGAATTTTCTTCACTTGTCTCAGGGTCATTGAACAACACATCAATACTGTCAAACATTTCTTCAATAACTGTTTCACTATTAGAGAATCTAGGTTCTTCTTCAATCATGGGTGAGTAATAATGATATCTTTCTTGAATCATAAACTTTTCAGAAATCTTTACATGAGCACTTTCAATGATCTTTTCAATATTAAATTGAAACATCTATAAGCTTTACTTTTAGTAGAGTAACCCAGGAAAATACCTTCATCACTTCTTGCATCAAACTTGCCTACTGCTTCATCCCTCTTGATGTAGCACTTGCTTCCAAAGATTCTAAAGTATTTTACTGTGGGAACATTACTAAACCATAGCTCATAAGGTGTTTTGTCAGCACCAGGCCTTAACTGAATTCTATTGATTGTGTAGACTGTTGTATTGACCACATCTCTCCAATAGGTATGTGCAACTTTTCCTTCTATCATAATGGTGCGTGCTATATCAAGAATGATCCTATTCCTTCTCTTTGCAGTTCCATTCTACTGAGTTGTTCTAGGTGCACTTAACTGTCTCTTTATGCCATGTTCTTCATAGTACTCATAAAATCTGTCAGAGGTGAATTCTCCTCCTCTGTCCGATCTCAAACATTTTATCTTTAATCCAGATTCATTCTCAACCTTAGCTTTGAATATTTTGAACTTATCAAAAGCTTATGACTTATCTTTTAAGAATGCAACCCACATCATCTTAGTATAATCATCAACAAACAAAATGAAGTACCTTTCACCATAGTATGATCTTGTTTGAGTTGGACCACATAGGTCCATATGAATCAGATCCAACTTGTTCTCTGCTGAATTTTGCTTGCTCCTGAATGAATTTCTCACATGCTTCCCCATTGCACATTCCCTGCATATAGTATCAATTGGCTTTTCTATGCTAGGTAGATCTCTTACTGTCTTTACATTGCTTATCTTTACTATGTTATCAAAATTGATATGACATAGTCTTTTATGCCATAACCAACTGTCATCAACTTTAGCAACAAAACAATTTGCTTCTAAATTGAGTTGAAAAACATTACCTCTTGTCTTTGTGCCTAATGCAACCATAACACCATCTTTGTTGTTAATGATGCATTTTTCATCTTTGAACTCCAACTGATAGCCTTTACCAAGTAACTGTCCAACACTGAGAAGGTTATGTTTCAAACCATCAACATAAAGAACATCATCAGTACTATTCTTTCCATCCAAAGTGATGGCTCCTCTAACAACTATAGGTTTAGGAGTGTTGTCTCCAAATCTTACCATACCTCCATTATATTTGTCCAAATGAACAAACCTACCTTTATCACCTATCATGTGATGTGAACAACCACTATCTATAATCCAGTCTGTCCTTATGTCAGCTTGTGAAATCAATGCTAGCTCATGATTCTCTTTCTTGTCTATATGAACTATCTTGTTATTTATTTTGTCTACAATGGAAATGAATCAAATTTCTTCTTCACCCGATTCTTCATCTGAAACTCCATCTCCAACATGGTAGCATTCCTTAGAATACTTAGGTTTGTAATCCTTTTTGAACTTTCTAGCTCTAGTGGGACACTTAGATGCAAAGTGACCAATCTTATTACATTAAAAGCTCTTAAATGGTAATCGACCTTCATATTTTCCTTTTCCTTTCTTTTCTCTTTTGGAAACCATAGAAATAAATTCATCTAGTGTTTTATCTTCATCATCATCATCAAAATTACTAGAAGTGTTTGCGGATTTCTTACCATGAACTGTTGCTTTGAAAGCTGTTTCACTTTTTGGTTTTGTCTTCAATCTTGAAATCTCAAAAGTTGAGATCTTGCTAATCAAGGTATCTCTCTTGAAATTTGATGTAAGTTGCATGGTCTCATAAAGGATGTTGATCTTGCTTTCATATTCTGGAGTAAGAGTAGTCATTACTTTATCCATAATGTCCTCTTCTGATATCTCTCCACCATTGTTCCTGATTCCAGCAACTGCTTCATTTATCCTCTGATTGTAAGCTTTGATGTTTTCTTCAAGAAAAATCTCTAATGCATTGTATCTTTTCTTCCATGTCTTTCTGCGTGCATCCTTTTCTTGTTTGTCTCCTTCAAATGTGTCTTCTAGGTGCTTCCATATTCTATGGGCTGTATCTATCTTTTTTACTTCTGAAAATTCACCATCAGATAGGGCGCTGATAAGGGCTTCTTTAGCAATAGCATTATGATGAAACAATTCCTTTTGTGTGTCAGTAGAATCATCTTTTCCAAGGTCTTCTAAGGTAGGAATCTTGGCTTCTTTGATGGTTACATTAAAAACTTCAAAAGCAATGCACTGCAAATGGGTCACCATCTTGTTCTTCCAATCAAGATATTTCTCTCCATCAAACTTAGGAATTTCTTTTCTGAAGTATGCCATCTGATCAGCCTCAAGCTATTAGAATTTCTCTTTGAGGCACTTGGCTCTGATACCAATTGTTAGGAATAGTCCCAAGAGATAATTGAGAGGGGGGGTGGGTGAATCAGTTATCTACAAGATTCAATTCTTTATCCAATTAAGTATACTTAAACATAAAGCATAAACACAATGAAAGATCACTTGAACACAACACCAATATTTTGGTTACGTGGAAACCTAAATAGGTAAAAACCTCAGTGGGACTTAATACCCACTAATATTTTGTACTAGTGTATAATGATCCTTGCTAGAAGACCCTTTACCCTGTTAGGGGTAGCTTTACAATATATTAAGTACAATAGACTTGGTTAAGGGTCAGACCCTGTTAGGAGTCTTTTACCATTTTCCCTGTTAGGGGAGAGGACGTACTGTCTGAGAGCTCACTGCTCAAATGGGTGAAGGCTACAACCTTCTGAATAACAGATACACATTATATCTAGATCTTGGTGAATTGCACTTTGACTTGCTATTTGGATCAGTTCCAATGAATAGCATAAGTACTTTACTTGGTCACATAGACCTTCTTCTGATGGCTCAACACTTCATACACTCTTCTCTACTCTTCTTAATCAACCATGAACCACACTTCAGCAATCACAAATGATTAACTATAAATATCTTTCCTCAAAATGATATAATCAATTTGGCCTATTAGAACCACCTTGAAATCATATTAGAGAAACCATAATAAACTCCAACAAACATTTTGTCAGCTCTATTATGCACACAACTCATTTTGGGACCTGTCTAATAAAATACTTGTAGACGCACGCTACACACTGTCAGCTCTACCAAAACAACTAGAACTTTCTCTGTAAGCTGAATTAACTCATACACTCTTAATCAAACATCAATAACACTTCTCCAAGCTTAAATCTAGGAGCACATACCCTCAATATAGGCACAACTCAAGAACCAATAAAATCTCTGTCGGCTCTTTTGAACAAACACAGGAAACTGCTACTGGCAAATAGCGACTACATAAATTCACTTGTGTTCATCATCAGACTATGCATCCATGAACTTAACATCACTAAAATTTCTTAAACATATATCCAAGTGCGTAAGGCTCCATGATAACTGCACTAACAACCATACACAAAATAATGTCTGTTACTCTGTCAGGAACACTGCTGACACCAGCTGCAATATAACTGTCTGTATTAATAGTTAACCTCTATGCCCATGATATCATGTTGATATCATGTCCATGCTACATATACTAAAAGCTTACTACATAAGAATTCCATGCATGCTACTTTCCATATGTTGTCATCAATAACAAACATATAGTCAGTACTGGCCTGCTAGAAAATCTCCAACAGTTTTCATACTCAAAATACTTTTCCATCTCGGTGATCTAGTCCATTAATTCATCAGAATATAGCTTTCCACCATACTCAGGAGGATTGAAATGTGGTGTTGACTTCAGACTTGTCAAGGCCTTCAAAAATCTTTCTTCACCTTGATCCATAACAGGTGCAGGTTCTGCATTCACCTGTTCTTCAAATTCATCATCACTAACATCTTCAAGATGTCTACCTCTTCTTGGGGCTATTTCAACAGCTTCTAACCTAGCATCAATCTGCCTTAGCCTATCTACCAATCTTGGATCTGCATCTTACCTCCCACGAACCATCTTGACAACCCTCTATAATTACAGGTTAGATCATAATCTGCTACCCCACAATAATCAACTAGGGCTTCAAGAGGAACCTACAAAACTAGATCCACAGACCTAGATCAAGATCTCACCTTGCTCTGATACCACCTGACGCAAAGGTAGGGAGAAAGAAGGGCCAAACAATGGAACACCCTAATGATCCAAGCCTACTCAACACATGTAGAAGAAAACAAACACAACAATGAGAGAGAGAATGCAGGATCTTTTATATATTTTCATCATATAGAACCATACATGTCAGGCTATAAGGCCTTCTTGGGTAGGGCCAGATATTACAATGAAATAAAAAAGTCCTCAAACATGTGAGGATCTATCAAAATCTCTAACTCTAGCTTCTACCAAATCCTATGCCAAAACTCCTCTCTCAAAACTGCCTTAAACTCTAAACCAACAACTACATTTATACAAGAAGCTATCGAACTGATTCAGCCTTCAGATCCACAATCAATGGAAGGAATAGTCAGATTTGGGACCACACACTTCCCAATGATGGATTCCAACATTAAATCTATGATCCAAAATAAATGCACAAGTCAGCCACAACAGAAACTAAAACTAAACCCGTCGGTGAGAAAGATAACCAAGCAGCAAATAGGCAATGCCGAGCACTAGTGAAGCAACCGACCACCAAGGAGATAACTGACCACACTCGGTAACCAAAGGAAACTGACCATCTACCGACCAACTCGATCAAAGCAGGAACTAAGCAACACAGACAAAATCCAAATTATTTTTGGTGACAAAGGATTGCCAAGGACCCAATATGCTCCTGCATCATTGTAGTACTTTGAATCTAGTTTTTAAACTACTATTTAAAAAATAAAAATGGAGAGGATTAAGAGAGTCAAATCCATTGTGCACGAAAAATAGTTTCTGATTTTTTCAAGAAAAACATAACATAGTGTCTATCGTGCACATAAAAAAGATATAATTATATTTAGTATCTTGAAAAATACTTTGGTATAAAGATAGATAAGAGTGAGAGCTAGAACTTTTGTATTTTTTGTAGAGTATTTTATTTTTTATGATTTTTTGAAGTGGGGGAATCCTAAAAATTAGGTGTATGTTCGTTCGCTAGACATAACTTACACAAAAATAATTGAAAATGATTTTTTTAAAAGTGCATAGAATCAAGTGTAAAACAATAATATATAATCTTTTAAAAATTTGGTCAAGCATATGAAAATTTATTAAGAAAATGGTACACGTATGTCTTTGAGAACTATGGAGACAATGATAAAGAAAATTAAACTTTACTATGGTAATGTTGTCTAAAGTAGAAAAAAAAATATGGTTAGAAATCTTAGAAGGCGTGTGAAATTATTGTGATAATTTTACAAATACCCACTTGATGATGTGTTAACCCAATGATGAAGAAGTTCACAAGCCTATTTTGAAGAGAAATATACATGAAAAAGGAGGAAAATAGAGGGAAATAAAGCTCCCAAGCCTCAACCTTGTTATCAAATCCTTTTAATTAGCCTTATCCTTGACTTATTCATTTATCAAACCTAAGCCTAATTGGTTTATTTGTATTTAAAGTGAGTTGATCATGCTAGGGGTGTTTTGCTATTTTTTTGGGTGGGTTGCCACATTTTTGCAAACCGTCTTGGTGCACTTACACTAGACCTAAACGCAAAAAGAAACATAGTTAAAAACATATGAATCTTCCTTTTTGCATGTATCGCCAGTGTCATGATCACTATACTAATGGATGTGAATCTTTACATTACAAAATTAAACAACTCATTGATAATGATATTATTTGTATATCATCTCACAATGAGTTACTCTTCAATACTAATTTTTCCAAATAACATCTGAGTCCCTATTATGTTGCTCCACACTATGCAACATTGTTACTCTATTCCTTGGGGTCTCATTGTCATGCATGGTGTAGTACACTTTGTGAGTAGCATAATGGGTCCCCTTTATCCTTGTCTTCATACTTGGGGGGTAAGGGCATTATATCAATCTCTCTCATCTTCTTCAAGGATCAAAGTTTTTGATGTACACAATCCCACAATCCCCAAGTTTGAATCCACAAACCACCACTAGGAATAAATAGGACTTCTACAGGTAGGAATTCTTGGCAAAAATGTTTTGTTCACCCCACAACCTCCTTTCCAAGTTGATGCATGAATAAAAACCCTCATGACTCCTTAACAATTTCAAATTGAAAGTATAACATTCTCCAATTTATAGTTCTAGGAAACTAGCCAATTTCCTTGTAGCCCTCCTACTCGGGTATTTTGGATTTTTATCAAAACTTTCCCACACAACCCAAAAATATAAGGATATATTTGGAAACCCTTTTCAATTTTCTTTTGAGTTTGTAAAGGACAAGATTTGATTCTTAAGTTGTCCTACAAAAGGACACTCAAGACACCTAGGGCTAATAGGGCTAATTAGGGGCTCTAAAGAAGGAACTCCTATCAAATGGATTGGTTTCTTCTCCTTAACAATTGGAGACTCTTAAGATAGGATAGGACACTCCAAATATAAGGTTTTGTGTTTTGATTCATCACCCATCAAAAGTTATGGGGTTGGTTGCAACCTATCTAGAAGGTAGTCACATAGAGATGCCTACCTAGGGCTTCCTGTTTCTCCACCCTTCCCTGCATGGAAAATTCTCACCTCTTGGAATGTTAGTATACACAGGCCATTCTTACATTCCACCAAGTTTCATCAGATTTCCATGGTCGATTTGCAAGAAATGGCCAAAAAGCCTTAAAACCCTAAGGTCTATCCTGAATTCAAGGCAGTGACCTTGAAATTCCTATAAGACAAAGAACAGGTGGAATGAGGACTTCAGACCTCTTGAAAAATGAAGGAAATAACCATAAGAAACTTCTCCAATCAATATCCCTTCATCCACCATCTGTACCAGACCATACAATTGCTGCTGCAGTCTAAAATTTGTAGAAAACAAGGTATATTTTATTGATTATCAAAATCTATTACATTACCATGCACTCACGCATTGGTATGACCAAATTCATTCTTAAATAGACCCCTCACAACTATTTTAACCATCTTTGGTTGGTTAGAGAGGTAAGACATTCATTGGTAATGGATTTTTAACAAGTTGCTAAAGTTGCAAAGCAACTTTTGCAAATTTTGTGCAACTTTTCAAATTTGTTGCATATCCTTTAATCCCTATGCTACCTAGGCCTATGGTGATGACCTAAGACTTCTTAGGGCCTAATAAAGACCTTAAATTCCTAATTAAGACTAAATCTAACCTTAGACACCTCTTTTATCAATCCCCTCAATCTAAGTGTCTTAGGTTTATATGGCCACCCAAAAGCACTTGATTGAACACTAGGACTCTTATGAGGGTACATAGTCATCTAGGAATACAAAGAAGACTTGTGATCTCCTTAACATCAGTTCTCTTCCTTTGATTCAATCTTTTGAGGGTGCTCCTACACCATACTCTTGGGGTGAATGATTCTCAAGTCCTCTTGAGACTAGTTCTTGAAGACTTGTGCCAAGTCTCTTCATCTCTGCTTCATCCATTCACACAGCTTCTTCTTCTCGATATCCTTCCCACTGAACCAAATATTTATTTTAGACATTCTTCCTTGTCTATTTCACAACCTTGGTGTCAAGTATCTTGTCTTGTTTTCTTGGCTCATGGTGTGGAAGTTATGCTAGGTCTTGTTGGAGCTCTTCATCTTGAATGCTTGAAGGCACATCCAATGGGCCTTTGTATGGGGTTAAGTCAAAAATGTTGAAGGTAGGTGAGATCCCCAAATATAAAGGTAAATAAACCTCATAGGCATTCAATCCTAGTTTCTTGATGACTTCACAAGGACCAACTTTCCTCATCATCAACTTTGTGTGTTTACCTTTTGGTAACCTTTCTTTCTTGAGGTTTACCCACACCAAATCTCCAATCTAAAATTGCAGGTCTCTTATCTTTTTGTCTGCATTTTCATTGTACTTCATTGAACTTCTTTGCAATGCTAGTTTGACCTATTCATGCATCTCTTGGATATTGGTTGCAAAGTCTTCACCATGGGCACTCACATGCCATCCTTGAGGAAGATCCCTTAACTCAAGAATACCTCTTGGACTCTACCCATAAACAACTTGGAATGGGCTCTTTCCTGTACTCCTATTGATGGAGTCATTGAAAGAAAATTCTTCTTGGGAAAGAACACTATCCCATTTTTCTCCATATTGCTTGGTTAGGCATCTCAATAGGTTGCCTAATGACCTATTGACAACTTCAGTCTGCCCATCCATTTGGGGATGATAGGAAGAACTGAAATGAAGATTTGTCCCTAATATTTTCCACAAGGTCCTCCTAAAAAGTGACCTACAAATCTTACATCTCTATCAGAGATTATTGTTTGGGGTAAACCATGGATTCTAACAATCTCCTTAAAGAATAGGTTGGATACATAAGTTGCATCACTTGTGATCTTACAAGGAATTAAATGGGCCATTTTTCTAAACCTATCCACTAAAACATGGATGCTGTCAAATCCTCTTTGTGTCCTTGGCAGACCCATGACAAAGTCCATGCTGCTTCTCTCCCAAGGTCTAGTGGAAATGGGTAATGGTTGGTACAGTCCTACATTGGTTGAAGTACCCTTGGCTTTCTAACATATGGTACAAGACTCCACAAACTTCCTTACCTAAGTGGGCATCTTGGGCCAATGATAGAACCTCCTAACCTGCTCCAAGCTCTTATCCATGCAAAAGTGTCCTCCCATGCTTCCTACATGCTTCTCTCTGATTATGTTCTCTCTCATGGAACACTTTGGGATACAAAACTGATGTCCCTTGAACAAGAGTCCATCCTAAATCAGGAAATCTACATACTGGTTGTGATATGCCTCTGAAAACTCACAACAAATTTGATAGATGTCTTTGAAATCTTCATCAGATTGGTACATGTCCTTCAAAGACTGAATGCCCACACTTTGGAGCTTGATTTCTTGCACTGTCATGGTCCTTCTACTTAGAGCATCTGCCACCTTGTTGGAAACTCTCTTATTATGTTTTATGGAGAAGGTGAAGGCTTGAATGGATTCAACCCATTTCATATGTTTGTGGCCCAAATTTTCTTGACTGTTTAGAAAAATTAGAGCCTGATTATCTGTCCAGACCACAAACTCTCTTGGTAGGAGATAGTGTCACCATTTCTTTAGTGCTTGGACTAGTGCATACAGTTCCAAGTCATAAGAGGATTACTTCCTCTTAGCATCATTCAGTTTTTCACTGAAAAAGGCTATTGACCTTCCTTCCTAGCTTAGTACTACTCCTATTGTAGTTTTAGAAGCATCACACTCTATAGTGAAAACCTTTTGAAAATCAGGAAATGCTAAGACTGGTCTATCAGATACCTTCTGCTTCAAATGTTGAAATGAGTCTTTTTCTTCCTTAGTCCACACAAACTTTTTCTTTTGTCCCCCTTTGATAGTCTCCATCATTGGAGCACACAACTGGCTAAAGTTCCCGATGAACTTTCTATAGAATGATGCAAGGCCATGAAAGCTCTTCACCTCTGTCATTGTCCTTGGAGAAGGCCAAGATAGAATAGCCTATATCTTATCAGGATCCATCTTTATGTTTCCTCCTCAAACCACAAAGCCTAAATACACAAGCTCTTCCTGCATAAAAACACATTTCTCCAAGTTGATGAAAAGTTTCTCCTCTTGTAATCTTTTGAGGACTAGATCTAGATGCCTTAGATGGTCTTCATTTGTTTTACTAAAAATAAGGATGTCATCGAGATACACAATGACAAATTTTCCCAAGAATGATTTGAGCACTTCATTCATGAGTCTCATGAATGTGCTAGGGGCATTATAAAACCCAAAGGGCATCACTCTCCATTCATACAAGCCTTCATTGGTTTTGAATGCTATTTTCCACTCATCAGTAGTCCTGATTCTGATTTGGTGGTATCCACTCTTCAAGTCCACCTTAGAAAAATACCTTGCACCACCTAAATGATCCAATAGGACTTCAATTCTAGGCATGGGAACCCTATATCTTATTGTGATCCTATTGATGGCTCTGGAGTCAGTGCACAACCTCCATGTGCCTTCTTTCTTTGGGGCTAGAAGGGTAGGTACTGCACAAGGGCTCAAGCTTTTGGTAATCAACCCTTTGTCTAGAAGTTCTTGTATCTGCCTAGCCATTTCTTTTTTTTGTTTAGGGTTTAGCTTATATGCTGCTTTGTTAGGCAAGGTAGCTCTAAGGATAAGGTCAATGTGGTGGCTTATCTCTCTGATGGGAGGCAACTCACTAGGTAAGTCCTTAGACAAAATGTCTTTATACTGCTCAAGTAGATCAGTCACTTCCTTGGGGCCAGTCCCTCTCAAGGTTTCTATTTTGACTTCCTTTCCCTTCTTCCTATCATTCTTAGGCAAAATAACAAGAGCATAACAAGGATTTCCTTCCTCCTTAATAGTTCTTACAAACTCCTTTTCACCTACAATTAGAAATTTGGATTCATTTTCAACATGATCAAAATGGGGTAGGAATGTTACCTTCTCACCTTTGTGCATGATTGAGTAAGTGTTTAGCCTTACATCATGGTGTGCTTCCACATCATACTGCCATGGCCTCCTAAGGAGCAGATGACAAGCATCCATTGGGACTATATCACAACGTACCTTGTCTTTGTATTTCCCAAGTTGGAACTCCACCCAAGCCTGCTCTTCAATGATAGTTTATTGGCTCTTAGTAATCCAAGACACTTTGTAAGGGGTGGGGTGTGAGACCCTTCTTAGTTTCAACTTCTCTACTACTTCAACATAGATCAGATTGTCAGTAGAACCACTATCAATAAACCAACTTACATACCTTGCCACCAATTTTGCATGAGGATCTGAATAGATTCTTCCTTTGGGGTGGCTCTTGGGTGACTGATGACTTCAGCAAGGTTCTCCTAAGCATCAAGTTCTCTCCCTCCTTAGGTAGCACATAGGATCCTTGGCCATTGTTCCCTTGATCTTCTTCTTCCCTGACAAGGTTAGCTCTCCTCTCCCATTGCTTGTTCTTCTTCTCAGGGCACTTAGATGCTAAGTGTCCTGCTTGATGGCATCTATAGAAATTCACACCTTCTAGGCCTCTTCCCCCATTTCTTCCTCTAGAACTGTTCCCCCTTCCTCTAAAGGTATCTCTAGGACTGTTGTCCCCTCTTTGGTTATCTTGGCTTGACTCCCCAAACTCCCTGGAGTTTTGTCTTCCTTCATTATGTTGACTTCTACCTCGGAAACCTTTGCTATTGTTTGCACCTCTGCTTTTATTTGCCTGGTCTTGTTTCCTTCTCATCTCCTCCTCTACCTTTAATGCCAACTGATAGCATTGGTTGATAGTAGTTATGGTACTCATGATTAATTCATCTTGAATAGACACCTTCAAGCCTTGCATATACCTAGCAAGTTTCACACTCTTGGGTTCTGCCAATTTGGATTTCATCCCAAGCATCCTAAATTCCTCAGTGTATGTTGAGACATCTTGGTCTCTCTATCTCAAACCCATCCTCTTCTTATGAAGTTGGACTTCATAATGTACAGGGATATATGCTTCCCTCAACAGACCCATCATCTTCTTCCAAGTGGTGACTGGTCTCTTTCCTTCCTTCACTCTTTCATCTTGAGTGAAATTCCACCATGTGAGGGTAGACCCTTGAAACTTTGACTTGGCTATCTTCACCCTTTGTTTTTTAGGGATGTCCTCATAGTAAAAAAAACTAGAGAGAGCATCAATCCAATCCAAGGAAACATTAGGGTCTAGCTTCCCATTATAGTCAGGTACGTCCAATCTTGCATCCATGGTTCTTCTCTCCATGGACTTCAATGGCTTTAGGAGCATCCTTTGATCAACAGACACTTGTTCTTCCTCCTACTCATGGGGTTCTTCTTCACTCCTCACAACATCCTCATCAAATTTTCCAATGCTTCCCTTATCCATATTCTCTGATAGCGTCTTCATATCCTTTGCCATCTTTTCCAATTGGGCCTCATATCTTGCCTTTTGCTCTCTAAAAAGTTTTTCCAATTCTGCATTAGTTACTCTACTTGGCACTTCTTCCTCACTATTCTTTGACATGGTGTATTCTTCCTCCTAAGGACCTTAGGAGCTCTGATACCAATTGAGGTAGACAATCCCACAATCCCCAAGTTTGAATCCACAAACCACCACTAGGAATAAATAGGACTTCTACAGGTGGGAATTCTTGGCAAAAATGTTTTGTTCACCCCACAACCTCCTTGCCAACTTGATGCATGAATCAACACCCTCCTGACTCCTTAACAATTTCAAATTGAAAGTATAACATTCTCCAATTTATAGTTCAAGGAAACTAGCCAATTTACTTGTAGCCCTCCTACTCAGGTATTTTGGTTTTTTCTAAAAACTTTCCTGCACAACCCAAAAATCTAAGGATAGATTTGGACACCCTTTTTAGTGTTCTGTTGATTTGGTAAAGGACATGATTTTATTACGAAGTTGTCCTACAAAAGGACACTCAAGACACTTAGGGCTAATAGGGATAATTAGGGGCTCTAAAGAGAAGGAAATCCTCTCAAATGGATTATTTTCCCCTCTTTAACAATTTCAAACTCTTAAGATAGGATAGGAAACTCCAAATCCAAGGTTTTGTGTTTTGATTCATCACCCATCAAAAGTTATGGGGTCGATTACAGCCTATTTAGAAGGTAGTCACATAGAGATGCCTACCTAGGGCTTCTTGTTTCTCCACCCTTCCCTACATGGAAAATTCTCACCTCTTGGAATATTAGTATAAATAGGACATTCTTGCATTCCACCAAGTTTCATCAAATTTCCATGGTTGATTTGCAAGAAATGGCCAAAAATCCTTAAAACCCTAAGGTCTATCCTGAATTCAGGGCAATGACCTTGAAATTCCTATAAGACAAAGACCAGGTGGAATGAGGACTTCAAACCTCTTGCACAATGAAGGAAATAACCATAAGAAACTTCTCCAATCAATCTCCCTTCATCCATCATCTGTACGAGACCGTACAATTGCTGTTGCAGTCTAAAATTTGCAGAAAATAGGGTATATTTTATTGATTATCAAAATCTATTACATTAACATGTACTCACATATTGGTATGACCAAATTAATTTTTAAATAGACCTCTCCCAACTATTTTAACCATCTTTTGTTTGTTAGAGAGGTAAGACATTCGGTGGTAACAAATTTTTAACAAGTTGCTAAAGTTGCAAAGCAACTTTTGCAAATTTTGTGCAACTTTTCAATTTTGTTGCATATCCTTTAATCCTTATGTTACCTAGGCCTATGGTGATGACCTAAGACTTCTTAGGGCCTAATAAAGACCTTACATTCCTAATTAAGACTAAATCTAACCTTAGACACCTCTTTTATTAGTCCCCTCAATCTAAGTGTCTTAGATTTATATGGCCACCCAAAAGCACTTGATTGAACATTAGGACTCTTATGATGGTACATAGTCATCTAGGAATAAAAAGAAGACATGTGATCTCCTTAACATCAATTCTCTTCCTCTGATTTAGTCTTTTGATGGTGCTCATGCACCATTTTTCCTTGGGTAAGTGATATTTATCTACTACGCCACATCCAATCTTATATCTAGAAATGTTGGTTTACATTAGGGATATGCATCCTTGATCATAACCTTTTTTTGTTGGCTATTGGGTTTCTATGGTAAATAAATCTTTTACCTTGGAGACTAAACATTGTGTCATCCTTCACATGGATCTCTTTTATAATTCTTTCATGGTATCTCTTTGCATTTATCTCTTCCATGACCTCATACGAGTTGTGACATCTTAGGATTGGATTGGATGTTTCTTGTGGATACTATCTTGGTTTTAAAAGTGCTTCATCCTAGTTCTTCTTTTCCTTAAGATGAAAAAATAGTACTTATTTTTTCATCTTAAGGGGGGGGCATACATAGCCTCCTTATTGCATATATTTTGTTCACGTTAAGCATGATAGGTAGAATACACTAGCATCACACAATTGTCTAGGGCTAGATCACTCTCCTTTCATATTTTCAAAATGAGTACACTAGCATAACACAATTTTCTAGGACCAGTTACTCTCCCTTTTCACATATTTAGGATCAGTTGACTAGCATAATACAATTTGCTAGATCATTTGACCTATCCTGGCATATGCATACCACCAATATTCATGGATATGTATCCATCTATGAGGTGCACATATACAAAAATATTAAAAAATATCCATTCATGATGTACACAACACACACACAAAGCCACCAGTAGAATTGACTAGCATAACACAATTTTATAGACCATCAATTCTCCTTCCTTTCTCTTCTCTCTATCTCTGTCTTTGTCTCTGTCTCTCTCATGGATTGCCTAGTGCAATGTATAAAATTGCCTAGTTTGTGTCATACATGATTGTCTTGATCTCTCCTCCATGGTTCCATCACATAACACACTTTTCTATTTGATTAGATCATGGAGTCTTATCTTAATCTTGATATATGTTCTCACTCTTTTTAGGTGACCACTTGTGCTCTTACAATAGCTTTCTAGGTATGATATTAGTGGTTGAGGCATTTTCTCTAGAAAGGTCTCTTCAACTAGTTGACTTGGAATCTTAGTAAGCTCTAGGCATTTGTTGTTCTTTTGTTTATCCTTGTATGTGAATGTACAAGTTAAGATCCTTAGTTTGGGGGCATATGTATTTAAACTCTTATCTCCATACAGTTTTCCCATGATCTTCATCTTTCTCTCATTCTTCTACTTTATCATGATCATGATGTGGACTCATAATCCCGCTAAAGTGGGGTCTAAATGTACAATCTTAAAAAGTAAGCACCCTTGATAGGTGCTCATTTTTAGCCCCATTTTAACATTTACGAGTTCCCACATTGATTTCACATCTTTCTAGCCCTTTTGTATCCTTCAAATCAATATTATTTGTTCAAAACTCAAGAATATCTCTAATTTATATGCACAATTCCCTTAATATCCATCCATTTACATAATTTATTTTCCCTCTAAGACCTATTAGGCCCCATTTTTGTAATTTCAAGATTTTGGATGTGTTTATGCTTGATTTTCCCACTCATCTTTCTATTTTTCCTTGAATCACCTATCACTCCTTGAATCCCACAACTTCACCTCAAAATTTATAATTTTTGGATATAGGTTGAACCTATTCAACCTATACCTTAAGGGTTGAATTTTGGTGGGTTTGGGCCTGATGCAAGGTGTTTTCATTTTCTTGCCTAGCACAGTTAACCATTACAAATTTGGAATCTGAAATCACTATAAAAGGATGCCTCTTCATCTCATTTCACATCTCAAGCCAAAAAAAACAACTGATGATCTCAATCCATTAATTGCAAGAAGCCTCATTCCAAGCAATCAATCAACAAGTAAGATATTGTGCATTCAAGGAGTTCAAACAAGAAAGCAAGCATCCATCCATTGAAGGAATCCATTATCAAGCATCCTTCTTCTCTTTCTTATTCAAACCAACATTGTGGAAAACTACAACATTTATCATTCAAGGGTTTGGTTTCATGATTGAGTTTTTGTGGAGTCCAAGCTATTACATCAACACTTGTGATAATCTCCAAAGTAGCATTGCATCATTGAGGTATAAGGTAACTTATGTTTCAGATCGATATTATATTTCCTCATGTACTTTCAATTATATTTCAAGGTTAATTCCTATACATGGGCTTGACCAAGGTAAGTCCCTTCCCCCTAATAATTTCCCATTTTTCGAGACTTATAGGTTTCATAGTGCAGATACAACTACAGATTTGGGAAGCTAATCAGAAGACTTGTCCAGATCCACTTTTTTGTTCTTGACTTGACAATATCAGGTATAGGTCAAACCTATTTTGACCTGTTCTTAGAGCAGAACAAAAAGTTGCAAGTTTCAGAGTTGCAGGTTGCAGTCTTCTAGATTTAGAAATCTAGTCATTCTGGGACTCTTTTAGTCATAAAATCAGCCTCCTAATACCTTCAAGTGCACACATTCCTACTTCCATCTCTTGCATCATAGATCAGATTCTCCTTTGCATATCATTTACAATTCTTTCTCTTAGGGAAAGGAAGACTAATCCAAAATCCTATATTGTGAAGATCATGAATTGACACCCTATCTTGTGCTAATCAGATTTCCTTTGTTACAAGGCTTTGGATTTTCCTATAGTAACCTATAATTTGGCGAGTGATCTATCCTAGCATTGCTCACTATTTTATATGATACAAAGAGTGTACTTTTCTCCTCTATAATGTTCATTACATATAAATTAGAAATACATTGTACAACTTAAGGAATAATATAAATCATTTTCTTTTAAGAGTTGAATAAGCTAACGGATTAATTATTGTAAGTTGGTTAATCATGCAACTATATAGCTTGCGTCTACACATGTATAAGGAAGATAAGTTTTAAGATAGTCATAGTCACACTCTTTGAATAAACATTTCGGATCACACTCCATGATCTATTATCAGGATGATAAAGAGTCAAAAGAATAATGAATCATGGAGTGTGATCCAAAATGTTGATTAAAAAAGAATGAACACAATTTATACCATTATCTACAATATGAATTATGAAAATCTATTATCATTTTAAGTCACCTTCATTATTGGAAAAGGGTTTGAAAAGTAAACTGAAACTTCTTCCTCATGCTTTCTAACCAGTTTCCGAAATGTTAATTTTGGAGACTCTCTATCATCCTGATAATGAATAAAAGAGTGTGATCTGAAATGTTGACTAAAAAAGAATGAACACAACTTATACCATTATCTACAATATGAATTGTGAAAATCTCTTATCATTAAAAATCACCTTCATTATGGTGTTAACAGATTGAAAAAGCCGAGGAATTAGTTTCAGTTTACTTTTCAAACCCTTTTCCAATAATGGGCCAGGAGTAGCAAGTAAGAAGTAATTTGTTTTGAAAACCCTTTTCCTATAACGACAAAGGGACAGCCTCTATATACTCGCGCATTTTGGTGGTTCATTTGATTTTGTTCATATTATTTGTGTTAGTATATGTACACGCATTTTGATGTGAATGGTTGAATATGACTGATATAAATAATTGTATTACGAGATATTCTCCATTGTTTAACATCTTCATAGGCCGAAATCCTGGATTCCTCTCTCCATTGTTTAACAACTTATATATAAAGCATTGGAATTCAGACTTATCTAACTTATACATAATTGTCGATGGCAAAGACAAATTTCTCACGTAAACTTAGTGGTGGAAATGATTTCATCATCCTAAGAATGAAGGTGGGTCACGTTAAGTCCGAGTTAACCTAATTTAAGTGCTCAATCTTCCTACACAGTAAGTACGGAGAAAGCAACTTTAGAGACGTTTTAAGGACATAAATATCGAGTGGCTAAGATGCTCAGATTTTTAATATATTTTTATGTTCCTTCATGTTTACAGAGTACTGGCCATTTGATATCAACCACAAATGTTGTGCCGTAGGTGTAGGAGGTAGCAACTAAAAAGGAGCTCTCTTAGTAGGTCCGCAATTCTTTGATTTTGGTGGAGGTAGCTACTGGCATAGATATTTATGCGAACAGGCTTTGCCATGGTGGGAAAAGCTTTGCAACGGGTATATCTAACTACAGGTAGATAGATCTTTTAAGGTTTATTTGGCTAAAAGTAGTGTATAGTATAGCTAGTCTTGTCATTCTGGTTCTTTCATTTCAGTCTTTTTACTATTCAAGAAATGATGAGCATTCCTATTTTTTCAATTGTGGTATAGATTGATAGATTGTGTTAAAAAATAGTTGTCATTATATTGGTATGCTTGTTTTTATGGTTATCACTCTCTTAAAGTGTTCTATTGATATGGACATGCATATGTCATTTCACACTTAAAGTCTTCTATTGATATGGACATGAATATGTCATTTCACACTTTTTATATGAGAGGAACTCATAATGGAGGCGAGACCAATAGTGGGGATGTTAGTTGGGCAAAATTAGCACTTGAGTGGAGCATAAAAAATGTCATCTTCATAAAGATTTCATAAAACTAGAAAAGCAACCAATTATATGATTCCACATGAGCACACAAACAAACATGACTAAGCGCACAACCATGGTTCTTAATTTTTTGTTGACTGTTTTGAACACCTCAACAAAATAAAACATGTTGATGTGCAATCATGCTGAACAGGTGGGCTTGAAACCAAAGTTATTAAGTAGGGACTTGACATGTAAGTAGTACGAAATTGAAAATGATTTGAAATATCTATATATTTTCTGGGAGGAACAAATTTAGAGTGCTCCATTAAAGGACCCTCTCCTCTATTAGTTGTCCATGTAGTAATAATTATCCATTTGTTGCACACTTAACCCTCTAATTGATTCAATATTAGCTTTTTTATTCTGTCCTCTTATTTTAGTCCTTTTCTTATTCAAGGAGATGATGAGTGTCTCCATTTTCTCAATAGTTTCTTTGTTGAATAAATTATGTCAAAAAAAAAATATTAAATTATTTTTGTATTCTTGTCTATTATCACACTTCATAATAAAATGTTTTTTATTTGAATTAAACATGTGTTGATTCACACTCTTTATTTATTTATTTGTTATGTAGGTTGTAAAGCATCCTCTTGTAGTTATGTTGAGGTTGCTAAATTATCTTACCTTTCATCTACAAGTCTAAGAGAGGAGAGGTTCTAGCAGTTATTCATGATGAGTATCCATTATGGTTGCACACCTAACCTCTCAATTAATTCCTTCTAAATAAATAATACAACAAAATCAAAAGCCCGATAAAATATTCTACATGCACTAATACATGTTGACACGTGTGTGTAGTTTACCATGGAAGATGGACAAAATGCATGCAAGTGCACTTAAAATATTGGTCCAAAATACATATTTTTAAAATTAGTTTATAAAGTTGGTGCTTACAATGACCACCTACTTAGAGAGGATGCAAAATTTAAATGATTTTTATTTGCAAATATCTTAGTGCAGACTTATTGGAACCTTAGACATAATAAATTTAAGCCCATGTCAACTAGATAGGATCTCCAACACATATTCTCCCATACTTTCTCTCATATCATGTGGATTAGCATCATTTAATATAGGTACTTACACAAACATAAAATGGTGAAGTGATCCTCTTTTAAACATTACAATAATTGAATTTTAAATATTTTGTAATATCATAGATTTTATAATAATTAATTTAATTTTAAACACAAAAACAAATTTGAATACATTTTTTTTTCAAACTCAGTTATAAGAGGAAAATTATATTGTGCCATATTCATGAGTCAATAAACCATCAACTTTTCTAGGTGTACAACTAACATCCTTTCGAATATATTGTTAGAAAGTAAAGTCCACCAAGATAACTAAGAGGGGGAGGGGGGGGAGCGGGGGGGTGAATCAGTTATCTGATAATTATAACTTTTATCAACTTCAACAACATTAAACCATGTAAGAAATATAATTACCAACCATAGAAAGATATTCATTCACAATAACACAATGAAAAAAGATATGTTGACTAGGGAACCTCTTGATCAAAGAGTAAACCCCAGTGGGAATGATGCCCACAAAAGATGCACTAATATGAATATTCCTTGTGAAATGATGGAATCTGTTAGGAGTCTTATGAAATACATTCAGTACATGTGAATCCCTGTTAGGAGATTTTGAATCCCTGTTAAAAGATTCTAACCCTATTAAGAGTTATGGAAGACAGATGGACCCACTGCCCAAACAACTTCAATGGCAAGATCACTGAACACACTGTCTAACTAATCTCTAGATTATTCAACAAAATAATAGAAAATATGTTACCTCCTCTCTCATTGTGCCAAACCGCACTCTCTTCTACATCAAATCTCAATTTCAGATCTCTGTATCTCGCATGTCTTCTCTCACAATTTCACTTTCACAATTCATGAGCTCTTTTCTTTACTTCATGCATACATCATCACATCCAACCATATTACAATAAGGAAAACTATTCCTTCCTTTATACCACACTCAAGTAATTACAAATGAGTCGGCATCCAATTACAAAATAAAAGTTTCCACACACTACATCAAAATTACACAAAACTATCAGCTTTCAATTACAATAATTCTTCACTTGTGTGACCTTGAAGTTTGTGCTATCATCCACATCACTATCAATGTGTCTTCAACTTCCCTTTAACTGCGCAAAACTAGATTCCATCCCGATTATGAGATATCATCTGATTTCCGCAAACCGCTCCTCAGGAACACTGCCTGAATACTGCTTCCACCAAAATGCTCATAACTTCCATGAATAAATGAATTAATATTTGTTCTCTTAACCATAAACAAATAACATATCAAAGAGTATATCCTCAACATCGCATAGCTCCAACTGTAATATCCCACGTGCGCTAATCCAAACACTGTCTACTTCTCTGCAAGTCTTTGGTAGATCACTGTGTTGACATCAATGACAATCATAGTCATGAATGCAACAAAAAATGCTATAGAATGGTTGCCAAACATTCAACATTCATTCCTAACAATCTCCCCCATTGGCATTGATGGCAACATAGATGAGAAAACATCCAATGTTCCAAAAATCCAATACTGCAATATTGCTGCTCTAGAAAAATATTTCAAGTCCTCTTCATCAATAAAATCTTGCTTTGTTTTCCTGTTCAGATAGTACAAATGGTTTTTTCATGTACACTTCTCCCCCATTGAAATCAATGACAACAATCTCATCATTATGTCAACAACTCCAATGTCAAAAGACACTATTCAAAAAATACATTCACTAGAGTCCTCATGACTCAGCTTAGATACACATACTCCCCCATAGAGGAAGTACCAACATCCAGTCCAAAAGAAAGATAAGGCTCATATACCACTGGACGGATGCAACCAACTACCTCACTTCTCAAAAGTAGGCTGGGGCATAATCCCAAGCATACCTCTCAGATACTCAAATGTATCCTTAGGCAAAGGCTTTGTAAATATGTTTGCTATCTGCTCCTTTGTACTTATGTACTCAAGTCTGACTTCTTTCTCAACAAATTTCTCTCTTACTACATGATACTTAATCTCTCTATGTTTTATTTTAGAATGTAATACAAGGTTTTTAAACATACTAACTGTGCTGGTGTTGTCACAATGTATGACAACGGGTTCAACAAACTTTATTCCAATATCCTTTAGCATTTGATTCATCCAAATTATCTGGTTACAATTGTTTGCTGTTGCTACAAATTCTACTTCTGCTGTGCTCTATGAGATACAATTCTCCTTCTTGCTTAGCCAAGAAACCAATCTTCCTCCAAGGAAAAATGCTCCACCACTGGTGCTCTTCTTATCATCAACACTGCCTCTCCAATTAGCATCTGTATATGCACATAGGGTAAAATCATCTAATTTTTAATACCACAATCCATAGTCCATTGTGCCTCTTAAATATCTTAGTATCCTCTTTACTACTGCATAATGTGATTCTCTAGGTCCCGCTTGAAATCTTGCTACAATTCCAACTGAATGTGCTATATCAGGTCTTGTATGAGTCAAGTACTGCAATCCTCCAATCATAGATCTATATTTCTTCTGTTCAACTACTAGTGTTTCATTTGTGCTAGATAATTTATGTCCAGTTACCATAGGTGTTCCAACTAGTTTACAGTTCTCCATTCCAAATATTTTCAACAAGTCATTCAAGTACTTTGTCTGACTTACAAAGATACCATCATTCTTCTGTGTTATCTGTAATCCCAAAAAGTATTTCATTTCACCAATCATACTCATTTCAAATTTAGTCTTCATTTCATCAATAAATTTGTCACTAGCTTCATCTTCTCCTCCAAAAATAATGTCATCAACAAAAATAACTATAATCAACAAACCATTTTCAATTTCTTTTGTGTACAGATTGCTATTAGTTGTTCCTTTTGTAAATCCCAACTTTAACGAATATTTATCCAATCTTGCATACCAAGTTCTAGGTGCTTGCTTTAGTCCATATAAGGCTTTCTTCAGTTTACATACCATGTCTCCTTCTTGAGTCAAAGGAAAGCCTTTAGGCTACTCAATGTAGACTTCTTCTTCCAATTCTCCATTCAAAAATGCTGACTTTACATCCGTCTGATATACTTCAATTTTTTTATAAGCTGCATAAGCCAAAAACATTCTTACTACTTCAATTCTTGCTACAAGTGCAAAGGTTTCTTCATAGTCAATTCCTTTTTGCTATGAGTATCTCTTACATACCAATCTTTCTTTGTTTCTTACTACTTCTCCTTGTTCATTCATCTTGTTTTTGAATACCCATTTAGTTCTAATAACATTCTTTTCTTTAGGTCTAGGGACCAATTCCCATGTCTTGTTCTTTTCAATCTGATCTAGTTCTTCTTTCATAGCATTAATCCAACTTTCATCTTCACAAGCTTCACTAGTAGTTTTAGGTTCAATTTGAGAAATCAAACACAACTATTCTTGTACCTTATTCCAAGTTAGAACTCCTCTTTTAATGCTTCCAATAATTTGCTCAATAGGATGATTTCTTGATAAATTCTTGTTAGGTGTCACTGTCTCAGATCTCACTTCAGGTGTAGGTTCTTCAATGACTTCACTATGGCTTTCATTCAACAAATCACTGTCAGTCTCATAAAATAAATCAACAGTTTCAGTGTTAGGTTTAGGATGAGCTTCTCCATCTGATTCATAATCAAGCATTCTTTCTTGAATTTTGAACTTTTCATCAACTTTAACATTTGCGCTTTCAAGAATAGTCTTAGTTCTTTTGTTGTAACATCTATAGGCTTTTCTTTTCAAAGAATATCCAAGAAATATACCTTCATCACTTCTAGGATCAAACTTTCCAATATCATAATCTCTCTTTAAATAACATTTGCTTCCAAAAATTCTAAAATACTTAACTGAGGGTGTATGTCCAAACCATAATTCATAGGGTGTCTTGTCTGTGTTTTCTCTGAATTGTACTCTGTTCATTGTATACACTACTGTGTTCACTACTTCTCTCCAGAATATCTTCACCAAATCATTCTCAAATAACATAGCTCTTGCTGCTTCACTCATTGATCTATTTCTTCTTTATGCAATATGATTTTGTTCAGGTGTCCTAGGGGCTAAAAACTGTCTCTGAATGCCATTTACTTCACAAAAGGTGTTAAACTCTCTAGAAGTAAATTCTCCACCTCTATCAGATCTCAAACATTTAATCTTCATTCCAGATTCATTCTCAACTTTATTCTTAACAATCTTAAACTTATCAAAGCTTTAGACTTTTCTTTAAGAAATGCAATCCACATCATTCTTGTAAAATCATCAACAAGAATCATAAAATACCTTTCTCCATAGACTCCTCTAGTCCTGGTAGGACCGCTCAAATCTGTATGAACAATCTCAAGCTTTTCTGCAAATGTAAACTTCTTACTGGGAAAAGAACTTCTCTGCTATTTAGCCATCACACATTCTTTGCAAATCATGTTAGTAGGCTTCATAATTTTAGGCAAATCCCTTACTGCAAGTGTAGTACTCACTTTCACAATGTTGTCGAAGTTTATATGACAAAACCTTCTATGCCATAACCAACTGTCATCAATCTTAGTAATTAGACATGTCATCTTAGTAGGATTCAACTGAAATACATTACCTTTGGTCCTAGATCCAGTTCCAATTAGATTTCCATCTTTATCATTTATTACACAAGTTTTCTCAGTAAACCAAACTTGATATCCCTTATCAACTAACTGTCCAACACTTAAAAGATTATGTTTCAATCCATCCACAGAATAAACATCATCAGTATTAGTCTTTCCATCAAGAGTAATAGATCCTATACCTTAAATCAAACAAGGTGCATTATTTCCAACTCTAACAACTCCTGCACCATAATTGTTAAACTTTATGAACTTTTTCATGTCTCCAGTCATATGATGTGAACAACCACTGTCTATAATCCAATCAGGTTTCTTTTCAACTTGGGAAACTAAGCCTTTTTCTTCCTTAACATCAGTTTCAGGATTCTCTTCTTTAATTTTTACAAATCCTATGTCATCATTATTCTCAATATCACTTTCACTTAGAGTTCTTTCTACACTAGCTTCAAGATCTTCATCATTAGCATAATAACATTCCTTAGATCTTCTAGGTTTGAAATTGTTTATGTACTTTTTAACTCTCTTAGGACACTTAGATGCAAAATGACCATATTCTTGACAAGTCCAACATTAAAAAAATTTCTTACCATCTGGTTCTCTCTTCACAAGAAAGGCAATAGCTTCTTCAATCTTCCCGTCTTCTTCATTTCTAGATCTGCTACTGCCAGCATAATCACCGCTCACACTGATGCTTCTTGAAAAAGTAGGGTGAACACTAAGAGCACTGAATGTTGTCTCCATTCTAGGAAAGTCTCCTAATAACCTCAGGTTCATCTCTACTGCTTCCAATCGTCCAATAAGAGTCTCTCTTGTAAAGTTTGAATTACAAGGTATAAACTGTTCAATCATCTATGTTTTCTGCTTAAATACAGGAGTCAATGTCCTTAGAGTTTTCCATATCACTTCATTCTCTATCTTTGTTCCTCCACAAGATTTTATGCCTGCAACAATTTTTGACATTCTACCAATATAGCTTCTAACAGATTCATCTTCCATCATTCTTATATCTTCAAATGCACATATCCAATTATGTAATCTAACTTTCTTTTCATGTTCATCACCTTCAAAAGTAGAGTGTAAAGCTTTCTAAATTTCATAAGATTTTTTCAAACATTTTACTTGACTGTACTCATTCCTCGGAAGGGCTGTCAAAAGTGCTTCTCTTGCAAGTATGTTACACATGAGTAGATCTCTCTCATCGCTAGTACATGTTTCAAGATTTTCCTCTTCAATGATAGTCTTATCATTCTTTGTAATCAACCAATAACTTGGTCCTAAACATAGTAGGTGTGTCTTCATCTTTTCTTTCCAGCTATCAAAATTTACTCGATCAAACTTAGGGCTTTCTTTTCTAAAATTTGCCATGGATCTCCTTAAGCTGTTAAACTTCTTTTTCAAGGACTTGCCGCTCTAATACCAATTTTTAGAAAGTAAAGTCCACCAAGATAACTAAGAGGGGGGGGATGAATCAGTTATCTGATAATTATAACTTTTATCAACTTCAACAACATTAAACCATGTAAGCAATATAATTACCAACCATAGAAAGATATTCATTCACAATAACACATTGACACAAGATATGTTGACTAGGGAACCTCTTGATCAAAGAGTAAACTTCGGTGGGAATGATGCCCACAAAAGATGCACTAATATGAATATTCCTTGTGAAAGTATGGACTCTGTTAGGAGTCTTATGAAATACATTCAGTACATGTGAATCCCTGTTAGGAGATTTTGAATCCCTGTTAAAAGATTCTAACCTTGTGAAGAGTTATGGAAGACAGATGGACCCACTGCCCAAACAGCTTCAATGGCAAGATCACTGAACACACCGTCCAACTGATCTCTAGATTATTCAATAGAATAATAGAAAATATGTTACCTCCTCTCTCACTGTGCCAAACCGCATTCTCTTCTACATTAGATCTTAATTTCAGATCTCTGTACCTTGCATGTCTTCTTTCACAATTCTTTAGCTCTTTTCTTTACTTCATGCATACATCATCACATCCAACCATATTACAACAAGGAAAAACATTCCTTCCTTTATACCACACTCAAGTAATTACAAATGAGTTGACATCCAATTACAAAATAAAAGTTTCTACACGCTACATGAAAATTACACAAAACTGTTGGCTTTCAATTACAATAATTCTTCACTCATGTGACCTCAAAGTCTGCACTATCATCCACATCACTATCAATGTGTCTTCAACTTCTCTTTAACTACACAAAACTAGATTCCATCCAGATTAGGAGATATCATCCGATTTCCATAAACCGCTACTTAGGAACACTACCTGAATACTGCTTCCACCAAAATGCTCATAACTTCCATGAATAAATGAATAATTGTCTATGCTCTTAACCATAAACAAATAACATATCAAAGAGTATATCCTCAACATCACATAGCTCCAACTGCAATATCCCACGTGCGCTAATCCAAATGTTGTCTGCTTCTTTACAAGTCTTTGGTAGATCACTATGTTGACATCAATGACAATCATAGTCATGAATGCAACAAAAAATTCTATAGAATGGCTTCCAAACATTCAACATTCATTCCTAACATATATAAAGATTTTCCAAAAAACTTGTGCACATTCATGACTTCTCCAAAACACTTCAAGTTGGCACTTTCTATGTTAGCATCATCAAATGCATATATATGATATTTCTAAACCACATCATATGTAATCTATGTCAACATTGTAAATTGAAAATTACATTTTCAGCATTTCTTATTTGTAACATAAAGACCATAAAAGGTTGTTTAACAAAATTATAGGTACATGCCTACATACATATATAGTGAGATATATATTATATTCAACATTTCATATTTTAAAAAATATAAATATATTACTCAAATGTGGGTATATACATTTTTTTAATCACAAAGAAAGAATTGATCTATGCCTCCCTCCTATATCTATATCTTAGGAGGGTGACACCCCAACTCCTTTTATAGATGGGGATATATCGATTAGTTTATAATTGATGGGAGTGAGGATTTTCTCAAAATAAAAAAAGGTTTTGAGAATCTTGTTAGCTTGTGAAGCTATTCTAGAACCAAAATTTGACCTAACACTTGAAGGAAACTTGAGAATGTTTTCAAAGGAGGAGACTTTTAAAGGACTGTAAGTGGGTTATGATGGCTTTTTCAAGTATAAGAAGGATTGTAAAAATTGTGTCAGAGATCGATGATGGTTTTGAAATCATTCCCAAAAACTAACAAAGAAAAATAAAATCCAAGTGCTCAATGTTTTAAGAAGACTCATAAAGACTTGCCCGAGTTAGGATAAGATTGATAGATAGTTTAAAGGATTAAACCTTTTAATTTAATGAGTGAATAAAACCTAGAAGGAGATGACCACATCCATTGCAAAAAACTAGCTAATTATTCAAATTGTGAGAAAGCATAGAGTTCCATTTTTGTAAGTCATTATTATGATTTTATTCCTCTATTTCCCTATGGTGGGGTAAAATCACTTATCATCATTTGCATTAATTTTTTCATATGGTTACTAAGAGTAATGTTTATATCTACACATTCTTGTTTAAAGTCATGACATTCCACCACTTAAGAGTTATCCCCATTAATGTAATATTACAAACATAGCATTTTCTTTGTCACCAAGATTAGAAACAAAGTCTACATTTTACACCAATACCCCATGTTTTTCTTTGATTAAGGAGATTCTTGAATGGCCATTTATGTTATTTTTTATATTGTAGAAGATTTGAACTTAGCACCATATAGGTGCCTACAACATAAGCTTTTCAATTAAACCAAATGCTCATCTTTATTAAGCTACCTTAGAGTGATATGAATTTGTTATATTTTCTGATAATTTTAATAGGGATAGGGCCTTGACCTAAAGTATAACAAAGAAGGTCCAAAAGATAGAGAAAATATAAGCTATCACTAAAAAAACCACCAAACTCAAATTAGATCATCATCATAAACAAAATCAAGAAATAAACATACACCAGACCGACAAACAAAGAAGCTACTATTGGCACGTAGGTTGCCAATACTAGAAAAAAGCTAGCCATCTATCAAGAAACCAAACAACAAAAGAGATAACACTATGAACATGCTTTTCAAGAGAGGTAAAAAATAGTTTATGCCATAATAATTAACCTTCCTCTATAGTTCAACACATAGGTCATTGGAGATGAGAAATACATGACTACTCATCTGCACTTGTTTTAACTTCAACATTCTAGATGGTTGTTCACTACCAACCCAGAACTCGTCTCTCTGCACCTCTTCTTCTTTCCTCTTTAGATTCCACTTCCCTAATACATGAAACCTTACATTTTTAAGCATTTAGTTAAAATTTGAAGAGGCTCTTTCATTAGATAGAATTTCCTTTAACCTTGGTCAACATTGGTAAAATTCAAGGATTGTCCATTGATTGTATGAGAGGCTTAAATTACAAATTTGATCAAATTCTTTATTCCCTTCTCTAAAAGTATGTTACACTTTAGATTGAGGGAAGTTCCTTAGGATCATCTTACAATCCTCTAAGATGTTCCTTAACTCCCATGGGCTCTCCACTTCATAATTGAGAATCAAGATGATAAGCTTAGAGTCACCTTAAATCAAAACTTTCAAACCCTCCCTCTTTTGGAGTGATTTTAACTCCATCCAAGTTGTTGTGACCTTTTCTTTGTTATTAGTGGTAGCACCTAATAATTTCCCATAGATTTCTAATAGGATTCCTTTAGTATCTCTTATTACTCCACCTGTAACAAACGATCCTGGGTTTTCTTTTGAACAACCATCAAAGTTACATTTTGTCCATCCCCCTTTTGGAGGTATCCACTTGCATATTTTCCTTGCTAAAATTTTATTCCAAGTCACCTTTGTGAGGTCATATTTCCCACATCTAATTGACCCTAAATTCTATATAGTTTGGAAGGGTTTTAGATGAGCCAAAAGAAGTTGCATTGATGTTCTCCTTTATTTTTTGTTTGATTATCCGAACAATGTCTTTGATGTTCTTTTCTTGCTTTGAATATTCTATTGTTCTTCTCCTTCCATATTTCCCATACTACAAAAGGAAGGACCTATTTCAAAAGCTCATTTAAAATCGGATGAATAAATGGACATAGCGTCTGAGCTTCCATTACTTGTTTCAGATTATTAGGCATCACCCAGTCTATCATAAGTGAATTTGTTATGTTAACACTATTGTAAGAATAAGTTTTCCTTTCCTTTTAAAAAAGAAAAAAATCTTTTTCAATATTGTCTAATCTAAAATTAGACCTCCAAAAAGTTCAAAACAATTTCTTAACTAGCTTTAGTAATGATCTTTTCTTATTTTATTTTCACTTGCTTCTAACCAATCAAGATTTTTCTTAATTGAATAAATTTTCTATCTAATAGACAATCTTATTTCCTAATGAATTCTCACATTCAAAGAGGAATATGACATTCTTTGTACACCATTACCAACTTTACTAATAAATTTTACATGATCTCAAACACTATGTAGCATTTCTACTAATTTATTTCCAAACTAGAAAGATAACGTACATATAATCATGCACTTCGAATATTTCAGCACAAATCATCAATTTTTTCTTAGTTTTGTGAATTATGTCTAGCTACGTAATTCATGTGCTTAAACTCAAAGGATGGTTTCTTTTCTAATATAGTTGTTTGTTGGAAAGCATAATCAAAATTAAGAATGTGTCATTTATACAATTGTTTGTTAGAAAACATAAGATAAATTAAGAATATATCATTCAACTCATGTATAATGCCCTTTAAATGACCATCCACTTTTTATATAATAAATATAATCTTTACGATTTAAATATTTTAAAGACTTTTTTCTCACAAAATTGAACATAGTCATTGACAAGTCAAAATCACAAATTTAAAAAAGAAAAGAAATTTTTTTTCCTCTTCTCAAATTATTTAGAACTTTTAAAAGATGATAGAGAACCAAGCCTATAACTTTCATGTTGAAGGGATTGCAAAATATCTAGACAATACGTGGAATGTGCCCAACATATTAGGCCATGAAGTAAAGAAAGTAGACCACCAATTTAATTACCCGTGTTTGAAATCATATCTATTGACTGGTGGGAGTTATGGTCCTTTGTGATTTGGTTTCAACATGTAAATTCATATGTACAATGAAATGATGTGCACTCCTATTTGCAGAGAGCAGGGTATGACAAATAAATTACACGTGCCACTAGGTACAAGGATGGCCTCCATTACATCGTACCATTATACCATACAATTTCGAATATAAATTTGTGCCTATATCATAATATAACTTTCATGCTTATGATCGATTGATTACATTTAGTTAATTACTTCAAGATAATTTAGGAAAACTTATTTGGTTTCTTTATTTTTGGTGAATCTTATGTTTTCTTATATGCTATGAGACTTTTTCTGTTCATTCTTCTTCATTAGATTTGTAATTTATTGTTTTATTGTTTATTTTCATAGTGTATTTATGTTTCTTAATATTTGTTCATTACATTGTTTCATTTAGTATATTGTTTGTTACTGCTTAGTTTTATCTTATCCTATCGACCTTTATATTTTTCTCTAGACTTGTATTTTAGATATAACTATTGATTATTTTTTATTTATATCAAAATTTAGATCATTCTTATGTCATTCATTTTGTCTTTTAGGGCCTTCACCTATTGCATCCCACCACCGCTTGATTTCATATCATTGACTAATCTTGTACCAAGGATTCCCATATAACATTGTCCTTAGCCTCCATCCATGGTTATATTACTAATTTTGACATGTTTCTATAATTTGTAATAGCCGACCCTTCTATCCATGAACCTCTCATGTCCTTTTATCCATTTTTCAAGACATCCATGTGGTGTTTTCCATTTGTGTATATATTGCTAATTTTGACATGTTTCTATAATTTTTAATATTGATCCTTCCATCCTTGACTCTCTCATGTCCTTTTATCATATGGTTTCAGGGATGTTTATTTTATATAGTTTTTTTTCATGGCATCCATGTGGTTTTTCCTCCTTCCCTAGATCTTGTTATTGATATCCGCTCTCTCTTAGGCACTCATACTTTACTTGCCAATGAGCTTCACAATCCTTATACTCTTCTTATAACAAGTGAATATTGCAAAAGAAATCTATGTTGTGTTACCACTAATCACCTTTCCCTTCCATGCTTAGGTTTCTATTCTGTGATCATTTATCCCTAACCTCTCACAATACTTATAGGGACCTTCATGTAATAATGTTGTGCCTATCATGGTGTCTTTATTATGTAAGGGATACTACATTGTGATAAGGACAATGTTTGATGAGTTTTAACATTGGTGCACATAATGTTGAGGCGGTGTTTGACATCACGCTCATGAACTTGTACTAGGTAATATTAGGGACACCTTGTTAATTTGAAAATAGCTAGTGCATGGTGGTTAAGTGAAACCCTACAAATTCAGCAAGTATGACAAGAAATATGCTTTGAACAATTTGAATAATCCAAAGGAAGAATTAAAGAAACACGACAATGTTAGAGGGATCTCTAAATATATCTTGAGTGTGTAGGAGAGAAATGAAGTTGGAAGTTTAAGTTTTTTAATGTGACATAGTGGAAGGTAATGCACCATGGATACAATTGCTTCAGTAATTTATAAAAAAATAACTAGAAGCAGTGTGAATGTTTTTTAAAAAAAATGAAAAATTATGATCATAAGGCTTGAGGAGTGATTGGCATCTAGATCAATGCAATACGTGTAGGATAGGAAAACCATGTCATGAGAATAATAGTGGCTTAAAGTGTTGGGTATTTGAATATTTACTAATAGTGGATTTGAAGAATGAAAGTAGATAACTATTTAAATACACAAGACTACAAATAATAGACCATATAATAATAGGAAACATGACATGACATGACATGACATGATGAAAACATATTAAGGATTGATAGGAGGAGCAATAAGGTAGACACCATGTGCTCATGACATATGAGAGAAGAAGCGCGTGATGGATGCTCAGAATAAAAGGTTTATATGAAAGGACCCTTATGTAAATGAATTTTATTAAAAAACTTGAAACATAAAATCATTTAAGGGATCGTTGAGGAATATTAGAATATAAGAGAAGACACATATAGAGAGTGGACTGACTTGATATGATAGCACAAGGCAACACAATGAGAAGATGAAAAAATAAAATTCCAAGTTAATTGTAAAACGAGATGTTCTCTATTGTTTAACATCTTCATAGGCCGAAATCCTGGATTCCTCTCTTTGGTTTGATATGTAATTCTTCATAGATAGATATGTTGGCGCATAAACAACTTATATAAATAAGACATTTTATCCAGAACTTGCTTAACATTATCCAATCTGTAGGCTAAACATTCTTGGACATAATTGTCGATGGCAAAGACAAATTTCTCACGTAAACTTAGTAAAATGTTACAGATTTGGTGGAAAGGATTTCATGATTCTTGGAGGCACAAGAGAAGAACAAGGCACCAAGAAGGCTATTTTACGAGAAAAATTTGGTTGGCATCCCAAGAATGAAGGTGGGTATCCACAATTCAGTTTAATAGCATTATTTTGATGTAGAAGCATTCAATTTACTTTCAACCATGCAAGGGAAGTATGGGTCACGTTAAGTCCGAGTTAACCTAATATAAGTGCTCAATCTTCCTACACAGTAAGTACGGAGAAAGCAGCTTTAGAGACGTTTTAAGGACATAAATATTGAGTGGCTAAGATGCCCAGATTTTTATTATATTACTCCATGCTTGTTCGCCCTATATAATTTTATGTTCCTCCATGTTTGCCATTTGATATCAACCACAAATGTTGTGCTGTAGGTGTAGGAGGTAGCAACTAAAAAGGAGCTCTCTTAGTAGGTCCGCAATTCTTTGATTTTGGTGGAGGTAGCTACTGGCATAGATATTATGCGAACAGGTTTTGCCATGGTGGGAAAAGCTTTGCAACGGGTATATCTAACTACAGGTAGATAGATCTTTGAAGGTTTACGAGGCTAAAAGTAGTGTATAGCATAGCTAGTCTTGTCGTTCTGGTCCTTTCATTTTAGTCTGTTTACTATTCAAGGAGATGATGAGCATTCTCATTTTTTCAATTGTGGTATAGATTGATAGATTGTGTCAAAAAATAGTTGTCATTATATTGGCATGCTTGTCTCTATGGATATCACTTTCTTAAAGCGTTCTACTGATATGGACATGAATATGTCATTTCACACTTTTCTTTTTAATGAGAGGGACCCATAATGGAGGGGAGACCAATATTGGGGATGTTAGTTGGGCAAAATCAGCTCTTGAGTGGACCATAAAAAATGTCATCTTCATAAAGATTCCATAAAATTAGAAAAGCAAACAATTATATGATTCCACATTAGCACACAAATAAACATGCCTATGTGCACAACCATGGTTCTTAATTTTTTGTGGACTGTTTTGAACACCTCAACAAAATAAAACACGTTGATGTGCTATCATGCTGAACATGTGGGCTTGAAACCAAAGTTATTAAGTAGGGACTTGACAAGTAAGTAGTACGAAATTGAAAATGAATTGAAATATCTTTATATTATTTTGGGAGGAACAAATTTAGAGTGCTCCATTATATGGCCCTCTCCTCTATTAGTTGTCCACGTAGTAATAATTATCCATTTGTTGCACACTTAACCCTCTAATTGATTCAATATCAGCTTTTTCATTTTGTCCCTTATTTCAGTCCTTTGCTTATTCAAGGAGATGATGAGTGTCTTCATTTCTCAATAGTTTCTTTGTTGAATAAATCATACCAAAAAACAATTATTAAATTATTTTTGTATGCTTGTCTATTATCACAAGTTTCATAATAAAGTTTTTTTTATTTGAATTAAACATGTGTTAATTTACACTCTTTTTTTTTTTGTAGTTTGTAAAGCATCCTCTTGTAGTTATGTTGTGGTCGCTAAATTATCTTACCTTTCATCTACAAGTCCAAGAGAAGAGAGGTTCTAGTAGTTATTCATGACCAATATTCATTATTGTTGCACACTTAACCTCTCAATTAATTCCTTCTAAATAAATAATACAACAAAATCAAAAGCCCGGTGAAATATTCTACATGCACTAATACATGTTGACATGTGTGTGTAGTTTACCATTGAAGATGGACAAAATACATGCAAGTACATTTAAAATATTGGTCCAAAATATATATTTTTAAAATTAATTTATAAAGTTGGTGCTTACAATGACCATTTACTTAGAGAGGATGCAAAATTTAAACAATTTTTATTTGCAAATATCTTAGTGCAGACTTATTGGGACCTTAGATATAATAAATTTAAGCCCCTCTCAACTAGATAGGATCTCCAACACATATTCTCCCATACTTTCTCTCATATCATGTAGATTAACATCATTTAATATAGGTACTTACACAAACATAAAATGGTGAAATGATCTTTTAAACATTGTAATAATTGAATTTTTAATATTTTGTAATATCATAGATTTTATAATAATTAATTCAATTTCAAACACAAAAATAAATTTGAATACATTTTTTTAAAACTCAGTTATAAGAGGAAAATTACAGTGTGCCATATTCATGAGTCAATAAACCATCAATTGTTTTAGGTATACAACTAACATCATTTCTAATATATAAAGCTTTGCCAAAAAAATTGTGCACATTCATGACTTCTCCAAAATGTTTGATTTGAATAATGAAATCAGGTTACAATTCTTGGTGTGATACCTATGGTATTGTTAAGTTCAATGTAAAAAAACCTTGAAGATTAACAACATGATTGCAAGCCAAAAAGTGACTCATTCTATTCAAAATTGGAGTTTATACAAATCTTATGGATCCCAAGGGTCACTATAACCCCTTGGAAATGAAATGAAGATTCCTCATAATGTTTATTACAAATAAACTATTAAAACTACCAAAAAATACCAAAAAACTATATATAAAAATAGGCCCACTTGGAGAAGGCATAACTTTCTAGTCCTAGCTTTGAATTGGGAATTGTTTACTCCATTTGAAAGGTCTTCAATAAATCTCGAACCAGAATTAAGAGGCCACACCAAGGTGAGCCCTCCTCTTGGCTTCGAGGCCCCAAAGTGCCCCGAAGACCTTTAAAATTATAGTTTACTGAAACATAGAAAATACCAAAAAATTGGATTTCAATATTTTCCCAATTCCATCCTGGACTATGCTCTGATCATTCTCGCCCGCCCCCCCCTTGATGCAGGAGCATCCTGGGTGTAAGAGCAATCTTGCATCACCCAAAAATATTTATGTTTTTATATTCAATAAGGGTTATTTTGTGCAGAGCTGCTATTTATGGAAAGTTACTATTTTTGGTAATTTTTGTATGTGCTCAAAATGATTTGATTTCTTTCTTGGAGGTTGATTTTGGTCATATAAGTCTGCCAGTAAAGTTCCATTGCCAGATCAAGTGTATATTGGAAGATATTGAAGATTTTTGGTATTGGCAGCAGGGGACAGAAACTTTGAACTCAGTTTTGAAGGCTTTAGAGGCCCCGAATGAGGTCGAATTTTGGGCTGAATGAAGCTTGCTTATTTAGGCGTTGTAGAGCTCCTCGCGCCCTTTCTGAAATGGGGTTATAATAGCCGATCGGGTCAACTGGTGATGACTTATGGTCTTCGGAAGTTGGGCCACCCGAAATGGCGGAAAATAATTTTCTTCAAAATTTCTGTTCAGGTTTCAAAGGTTATCTTGAGCCGACTATGATGTAATAAAATGTAAAATAAAATAATTCTAAGTTTGGTCGGCCTTATTGGCTAAAAATTCTGGAACCTTCCCAGGCGGTGGAAAATTGCCTATATAAGGAAGGCTGTATTATTGTCTTAGGCAGTTCAGAATAGTTCTGGGTAGTAGATCTGGGTATTGATTCGAGGCTTTGTCCTACAGAATATTGTAAGGGAATGCCCATGTGGCTTTGCATATTGTAATTCTGAAAGTTTGTAATTCCACATTTGTGGAGATAATAAGAAGCCAATTTTCTGTTCTTGCATATTGTTGTTGTTTCTCTATTTCTGTTATGTGTTTGTGGTATTAAGGGGAGCACCCTTCATCAAGTGGTATCAGAGCAGGAGTTCTTGAGTGTGTAAACAGATCGCCGACTGTGAGGCAGTTTGCACCAGGACCGTGGCTAGGGTTTCAGCGCGCATCGCGAAAATGCCTCCACGAAGGGAACGTGGTGGAAGAGCTGGTGTTGTAACACCTGAGGTTAGAGAGCTGCAGAGACAAGTGCGAGCATTGCAAGAAGAGATTCGCAGAGGAATGAATCTTAATATCGGAGACGAAAGCGAGGATGAAGCCGAAGAAGAATATCAAGAAGGAGAAGTTGAAATTGTGAACCAGGAGGAAGAAAGACTTTTTCGGGCGATTTCCAAAATTGGGAAAAGACCTAAGATTGAGGTTCCTACATTTTCTAGAAATCTTAACCCAGAGGAATTGATCGACTAGATCAATGAGTGTGAAGAATATTTTGAGTATGAAGATGTTGAGGATCCTGATAGGGTCAAATTTGCGAAGGCCAGAATGAAAGGTCATGCGAAGATATGGTGGCAAGAGATTCAGTTGGAGCGAAATAGAAGGGGAAAGGAGAAAATCACGAGATGGGATCGGATGGTGGATAAATTGAAGCGACAGTTCATTCCTGTTGATTATGAGCTTGACCTACTGAAGAAAATGCAGAGTTTGAAGCAAGCGGGAAGATCTGTTCAGGAGTATACAGAGGAGTTCTATCGACTTCTCATCAGAACAGGCCATGCAGAAGCTGATAAGGAGAAAGTTGCCCGATACCTTAATGGGTTAAGGCCAAGCATTCAGGAGGAGCTGAATCTGGTTCGAATGAACAGTATTAAAGAGGCATACCAGTTTGCCCTAAAAGTAGAGGAAAAGCTGAACAAGAAGTTTGAGAGCAGACAAAACGGAAGAGGTCGCGGTGGACGATCTGGTGGACGGTCATATGGTGGCCGAAATGAAGATCCAAAAAAGAAGGATGAGGCTAGTAGCAGTCAGAATCAGTGAGGAAATAATTCCAATCGCTTCCAGGATCAGAATAATAGAGATCAAAGAGGAAGAGGAAGAGGACAAGGATCTGGAAGAGGTGGCTTCCGTGGAACATGTTTTCACTGTGGAGAAGAAGGTCATAGGGCATTTGAATGTCCTCAGCGCCAAGGCAGAATAGACAGGAGAAATGAAGGCCAGGCCAGAATTGCACATGTAGATGAAGATGCCAGATCATCAAATTCTGAAGATGCCGAAAGAGGAGAAACGTTGATTAACAGAAGAGTCCTGTTGAGTGGTGAGAATGAACCTGAGCAAAGGAGGAGCTTGTTTCGCACCAGGTGCAAGTGTGAAGGTAAATGTTGTGATGTGATTATCGATAGTGGAAGCACTGACAATTTGGTGTCAGAAGAGATGGTGACAAAGTTGAAGCTCAAGAGATAGAAACACCCACATCCATATCGGATTGCCTAGGTACAGGATGACCACAAGGTCATGGTCAATGAACAATGCCTGGTGAAGTTCAAGATTGGCGGATACCAAGATGAGGTATTGTGTGATATCATATCTATGGATGCATGTCATATGTTGTTGGGTAGACCATGGCAGTTTGACAGATGTGCTGTACATGATGGCCGTGCGAATACCTATTCCCTGACAAAGGATGGAGTGCGACATAAGCTAAAACCATTGAAGGAGACTGAAGAAAAGGTATGTGGTAATGCAAGGATAACTTTTGTTGATGGAAGAAATTTCCTAGATGGTATGAGGCATGAGCATGTATGTTTTGCTTTAATTCCAAAAGCTGGTAAAGAGGAAGTAGAAGATGTTCCTGTAGAAGTTGTAGATTTGTTGAATGAGTTTCAGGATATTGTATCCGATAACGTGCCTGATGGATTACCACCAGTCAGGAAGATCAGTCATCAAATGGATTTGATCCCAGGAGCGAGTTTTCCGAATAAGGCAGCACACAGAATGACACCTGCAGAAAGTGAGGAGTTGAACAGACAAGTACATGAACTGTTACAGAAAGGATTGATCCGTGAGAGTCTAAGTCCCTATGCTGTACCAGCAGTATTAGCACCAAAGAAGAATGGAGAATGGAGGATGTGTACAGATTCTAGGGCAATAAATAAGATCACAATCAAGTACAGGTTTCCATTGCCACGAATGGATGATATTATGGACTGTTTGAGTGGAGCTGTGTATTTCTCAAAGATAGATCTGAAGAGTGGATATCATCAGATTCGGATCAGAGAAGGAGATGAATGGAAGACTGCCTTCAAGACAAAGGAAGGACTGTATGAGTGGTTAGTCATGCCTTTTGGGCTAACCAATGCACCGAGCACTTTCATGCGGCTCATGAACGAGGTTCTGAAAGAATTTCTGGGTAAGTTTGTCATTGTTTACCTAGATGATATTTTGATCTTTAGTAAGACATTGGATGAGCATATGATGCATATTCGTATGGTATTTGAGAAGTTGAGAGAAGAGAAATTGTTGATTAATTTGAAGAAGTGCAGTTTTGTGAAGAAAGAGTTGGTGTATTTGGGATTTGTAGTTTCAGCAGAAGGTCTAAAAATGGACCCAGAGAAGGTACAGGCTATCCTTGAATGGCCTACTCCGAGGAGTGCTACTGAGGTAAGATCTTTTCATGGTCTAGCTAGCTTTTACAGAAAGTTTATCAGAAATTTTAGCAGTATTTGTGGACCCTTGAATGAAACAATGAGAGGGGATAGAAAAGAGTTTAAGTGGACTAATGGGGCAGAAAAGAGTTTTCAATTATTGAAACAAAAAGTTACAGAACAACCTGTTTTAGCACTTCCAAATTTTAATAAGGTGTTTCAAGTAGATTGTGATGCTAGTGGTACTGCAATAGGAGCTGTCATGAGCCAAGAAGGTAAACCTGTTGCTTATTTCAGTGAGAAGTTAAATGATGCCAAGAGAAAATATTCTGTTTATGATCAGGAATTTTATGCTATAGTTCAGGCATTAAAGAAGTGGAGACATTATTTGCTTCCTAAGGAGTTTGTTTTGTATACTGATCATCAAGCTTTGAAATATTTGAATAGTCAAGGAAAGTTGAATCAAAGGCATTTGAAATGGGTTGAATTTTTGCAGAGTTATACATTTGTTTTGAAATGCAGGAGTGGAAAGTCTAATAGGGTTGCAGATGCTCTTAGCAGAAGGCAACTACTGCTGACAGAAATGCAGATTGAAGTGGTTGGGTTCAAGGAGCTCAAGAATTTGTATCCAGAGGATCCTGATTTTGGTGAAGCTTGGAAAGCTTGTAAAGAACCTATTACTCTAGACAGGACGAAATGGTTGGATTTCATCATCCAGGATGATATGCTATTCAGAGGGAGTCAGTTGTGCATTCCACGAAGTTCTATGAGGGAGAATCTCATCAAGGAGAAGCATAGTGGAGGATTGGCTGGACACTTTGGTCGTGATAAAACCCTTGCTTTTGTTCGTGAGAATTATTATTGGCCACAATTGCAGCAAGATGTGAAGAAGTTTGTACAAAGTTGCAGAGTATGTTAGATGGCGAAAGGAGTGAAGCAGAATACAGGGTTGTATCAGCCATTACCTATACCAGAGAAGCCTTGGGAGGATATCAGTATGGACTTTGTTCTTGGTTTACCGAGGACACAGCGGGGACACGATTCAATTTTTGTGGTAGTTGACAGATTTTCAAAGATGGCACATTTCATTCCCTGCAAGAAGACTAATGATGCTGTTCATGTAGCAGAATTGTTTTTCAGAGAAGTAGTGAGACTTCATGGTTTGCCAAAGACCATAGTTTCAGATCGGGACACTAAGTTTGTTGGATATTTCTGGCGTACATTGTGGAAGAAGTTGAAGACAGATTTGAAGTTCAGTTCATCACATCATCCACAGACTAATGGACAGACAGAGGTGGTGAATAGGAGTTTGGGAAATTTGCTGAGATGTTTGGTTGGAGATAAGCCAACGGGATGGGATTTGATTTTACCACAGGCAGAATTTGCATACAATAATTCTATCAACAGGAGCACTGGTAAATCACCATTCCAGATTGTATATGGAAGTAGTCCAAGAAATGCATCTGAATTGAGAAAGACAGATAAAGGAGAAATAAGTAGTGCTGAAGCTGAGGATTTTGCAGAACACTTGAAGAACATCCATGGGGAGGTGAGGAAGCATATTACCAAGATGAACGCACAGTATAAGGCTATGGCAGATGAGAAAAGGAGGTATAAGGAATTTCAGGTCGGTGATGAAGTCATGGTTCATTTGCGGAAGGAGCGGTTTCCAGTTGGTACATATAATAAGCTGAAAATGAAGAAGTTTGGACCATGCAGGATATTGAAGAAACATGATTCAGGAAACGCATATGAGGTAGAATTGCCTACTGAGCTAAATATTTCACCAGTGTTTAACATTTCAGATCTGACAGAGTATCATGAAGGAGGTGTTGAAGATGAGATAACAGCAGCACAGTGGAGTATTCCAGCAACTAGTTCAGACACTAAGGAGATCGAAGATATACTGGACAGTCGTATTGGTAGAAGCACAAGGAATAGGATATATGAAGAATATCTGGTCAAGTGGAAAGGACGACCTGTTGAAGATTCATCATGGCTGACAAAGGAGGAGATTAGCCGTCTTGGTTTTCCTCTGCACACCTGAGTCGCGACAGGGTCACTTCTCAAATTACCCCGGGTGTCTGATGCAGGAGCATCCTGGGTGTAAGAGCAATCTTGCATCACCCAAAAATATTTATGTTTTTATATTCAATAAGGGTTATTTTGTGCAGAGCTGCTATTTATGGAAAGTTACTATTTTTGGTAATTTTTGTATGTGCTCAAAATGATCTGATTTCTTTCTTGGAGGTTGATTTTGGTCATATAAGTCTGCCAGTAAAGTTCCATTGCCAGATCAAGTGTATATTGGAAGATATTGAAGATTTTTGGTATTGGCAACAGGGGACAGAAACTTTGAACTCAGTTTTGAAGGCTTTAGAGGCCCCGGATGAGGTCGAATTTTGGGCTGAATGAAGCTTGCTTATTCAAGTGTTGTAGAGCTCCTCGCGCCCTTTCTGAAATGGGGTTATAATAGCCGATCGGGTCAACTGGTGATGACTTATGGTCTTCGGAAGTTGGGCCACCCGAAATGGCGGAAAATAATTTTCTTCAAAATTTCTGTTCAGGTTTCAAAGGTTATCTTGAGCCGACTATGATGTAATAAAATGTAAAATAAAATAATTCTAAGTTTGGTCGGCCTTATTGGCTAAAAATTCTGGAACCTTCCCAGGCGGTGGAAAATTGCCTATATAAGGAAGGCTGTATTATTGTCTTAGGCAGTTCAGAATAGTTCTGGGTAGTAGATCTGGGTATTGATTCGAGGCTTTGTCCTACAGAATATTGTAAGGGAATGCCCATGTGGCTTTGCATATTGTAATTCTGAAAGTTTGTAATTCCACATTTGTGGAGATAATAAGAAGCCAATTTTCTGTTCTTGCATATTGTTGTTGTTTCTCTATTTCTGTTATGTGTTTGTGGTATTAAGGGGAGCACCCTTCATCACCCCTCTTGAGAGTCAATGGGACCCATTGCACTAATTTGCTGCACAACAAATGAGGAAATTGTTCTTCAATTTGTTCCTTAGTTAACCACTTGCCTTAATGAGAATGTTGACTAGATCGAACCACCCGATAAAGAGGAATGTTATGATTTCTCAAAATATTTAAAATGACTTTAGTAACATGGTCACACTGGACTGGAGCAGTAATAGATGGATTTAATTCCGCAGCTTGAATGTGTTCAGTAGCTTTGGCAATGTCCAACAAAGGAGGAAAATAGGGTCTCAACAATTCCACATTGAAAACTAGATATAGTCCCAAAAAGGTGGCAAATTAAGTTCAAAAGCATTCTCACCAACTTGTTTCACAATAGTATACGGTCCATAACGAAGAGGACGAAGCTTCCTATTTGGTCTGTGAATGTGATCTTTCTAAATATGTAACCATACCTTGTCACCTATCTGAAACTGATGAGGGGTTCTATGTTTATCATCCCTTTCCTTATACTTCTTATTACTATGCTCCAAAATCTCATGAACTTATTGTTGTAGGTGTCTAATGTTATCAATGATTTTTTTTTCTTTATCTACCTCCTTGTTAAGATTCAATAGACTATTAGATTGCAGAACTGGTAGTACTACATCCATAGGTGCCAATGGTTGATACCCAAGACAAACCTCAAATGGACTATGTCATTTACTATGGAGTGCAGAGTTATAGCTGTGTTGCACGTAGGTCAGTCTTTCATCCCATGTGTGAGGATGTTTTGAATGATACATCTGTAAGATATGAATGATCATTTGATTCACTACTTTTGTCTACCCATCTATTTCGAGATGGAATTTTGTGGACTTTGTCAACTTTGTGTCCATTTTATCCCATAGTGCACACCAAAAATTGATGATGAACTTGCTATCCCTATAAAAAATAATACTTTTTGGAAAACCAAAATGAACCCAAATATGTTCAACAAATAACTTGGTAGTCTCTTCTATAGAAATCATCTTTTTATATTCCACCATGATAGCCATTTTAGAAAAACTATCCACCACAAAATATACACAATTATGCCCTTGCTTGGTAATTGGAAGCTCAGACATAAAATCCATTGAAATAGACTACCATGGCTTATTAGAAATATGTAATGGTAAATATAGACCCAACTTACGGTTTGTTGGCTTTGCAATTGCACAAGCTGCACAAGCTTGTATATATGAAATGATATCCTACTTCATTTTTGGTGAATA